>JAOTRQ010091499.1:0-10775 GCA_028565875.1 Hoplisoma paleatum
TAGTTACACTGTTATTACATAGTTTGTTAATGTGTAAGTACATAGTACTTAGGGACACTTATTATAAAGTGGGACCCAATTTTAATCTGTTGCAGAACTATTCCATAATATCGTCCTCAGAATTTAGTAATGCTACATTTTGTTACTCTACTTGATCCTATGACATAATTCTGGCTGACAACATTATATTTCTTTCTTTTAAAAATTGTTTTCTTATTGTGAGATGATTGTATGTCACTGTGATTAACTCTTCTCTACAATTGAAACAATTGAAAGAACTTCCTCCAAGATTATGGTAAGTCCATCATTTATGTTAAGGGTTGTATTTCATATGTAATAACTGAAGTAAAAGAGAGTGAGAGAGGCAACGTGGGAGGCCAGATTTCTTTCATTTTTATGAATGCGGATGAAAAGTCTTCACGGGTTCTTTTCTTACCCAGAACATGAAGTATGAACATATTTGACATTGAAAATATCTGTCTGTAGCTCGTCTAACATTCACGCCTGATTCTCAGACGGCATCATTTAAAACTGAATTCGGCTTAATAATTTCAGTTCCCAAATACTCATGGCATCCCCGATGACTAGCCGGCAACGTGGAATATTTAGCAACCCGTTTCATTATGTGAAGTCGGTCATTCAAACGTCATTCAAACACATTATTGCATTGGGGATGAATTGTATTACCTATGAATTTGCCTCACCATAAACACTGCTCGCTGTTTTAAACACTAATAAACAACAATAAAAGGCTATGTACTTAATATATACGACGAGTGATTCGCTTCTGTGTTTCAAAAACTGTTAAACTTTATGTTTAAACAAAATGCTGCATTAATAGTGATAACTTTTCAGTTCTTTGTGAAGGTCCGGGTGCTTGTCTGCAAAATGTTTAACCGAGTTTCTGGTGCTTTCTGATCTGTTCGTCTTCATCTGCGATGTACACAAGATATACCCGCGCTTCTCTCCTAGAGCCTGTTTTTTCCACAAGAAGTGGATGTAAAATATCATTCTTCACGTTTGCTGTAGCCATGGTAAGCCAAGATAATCACAGCACGACTGCTTAAGACCGTTTGTCACAAAAGTGAGTCGAATTAGCTTCTGCAATTAGATTCGTTGAGTTGATTCCATTCCAAAAAGAATTGTCATCATCAAATGTTACAGAATCAAATTGTTTGTCACATCAAAGTATTGAAAGAACATTGAAATTTCAGTGCCCCTCTCTAAACTCTAAATTGGAACTTGAGTAACCTTTTGATCAGTGTAGAACCATAAATGTTCAAATCACAACTGACCACAATAAACGTTTTAAAGCAATATGGACCAAATTCATATTAGACAGAATTTCACTTAAAATAAAATAACCAGAGAATTTTAAACGTGATTGTAGACCTTCTAACTATTGATTCTTTCTGTGCGACCCATCAGAAACGCAGCCGCTCGTCTGGTATTTAGCCAGCCTAAATACTGTCACACTAGCTGCACAAATTCAGTTTAAAACTCTGTTGCTGGCCTACAAAACCAAAAATGGCTCAGCACCAAGGTACCTCCAGGGTCTAATCAAACCTCGCATAGTACCACGCAACCTCAGAGCGTCTAGCATCGCTCGACTTGATCCTTCACTTAGAACTAGATGACATCAAGACTCTACTCTGTTCTCGCTCCCAAGTGGTGGAACGAGCTTCCATTATCTGTCAGAACTTCGGAGTCTTTTTGTTTTCAAAAAGAGACCTAAAAAATCAAACACTTACCAAACACTTACTAAACTAACTTACTAAATTATAAAAAACTGCAAGATTTACACACAATTTTTCAAATTCACTGTTATATGGAAGTGGTTGCTAGTATGAAAGCACTTGAGAGCGCCTGCCGAATTCTGAAAATGTAAATGTAGAACTAAAAATACCCCAAATCATAAAAGTCAGAGTAAAAGCAAGAAGCAGAGCATCTTTATTTGCATATTCCACACTGCCCCAACTTGCTTTGGAGTTGTAATTTAAAATAATTGGGTACATAAATAGCACCATAACACATGTTGCAAACAGCTAAGTATAAATGCTAAATCTGCCTGATTACTGAACCCAGAGTGTTTTAAATGTTGCTTCTTCTTCTTCTTCTATTATACTCACCATCACTTTCATCCTCCGAGTCTTTGTCAAATTCTGCAGGTGAATTTTCCAACCGCTTGTCTCGTCTCACAGTCACGTCTCCTCTGGAATCATAACAGAAGCTAGTGCTTAAAAAGCTGCACTAAATCGATGTACTCAACCACACGCTTAATTAGCAGTGATACGAAGGTTAGAACGAATTCAAGAACATACTCTAAAACTCCACTTAAAGCAAACCACCCCTATGTATCGTAAAAATAACTTTAAAACTTTGGATATCGATTATTGTGGCTGTGGTAGTGATTTTATTTAATTATTGATTTCTCCAGTTCTAGGGAGATTCAGCTTGTAGTTGTAGTTTATTTAAAACGTTTTGTTTACTACAGAATTGCAGCTGTGTTTCTTCATAATTTGGGAATGAAAAGATTTGTCCAAATTATAAATAGGTTCTGTAAATCCATATGATCTCTGCAACTCAGTTATGACAAGATCGCACCAAAAAACACACTCCTGAAGCCAGTTTGTCTTTAAACTGATACAGTTTTCCACATCATGATGCAATCGATGAACACAAGCTGGACTCTTTAGACTTCTAGCTATTTATTTTGACGGACCACGTATTACGCGCATCCCCAGATAGTCTATTTGAACCCAGAGTGAATATTATTTGCAAGTCAATACTACGGTCGATACCTCCTGTCCTATGAACGCACAATTTGTGCTTTATGAAAGGTCATCCTGACAAAATAACTCAATCTGTGAGAGTAAGAGTGTGAAATGTGTGAGAGATTCTATTCACCACATACCAGGACCATTGTATATAAATCTATATAGAATACTGTATATAAGACAAAATGCTCCTGGCTGACTGATATGTCTAGATTTTGCTACTCTGACTGTTATTAATAATCCGATTTTATTTGGAAGCACAGAATAACAACAAACCTGAAAAAGGTGAAAGGTGGAGCGCAGGATATCTTAATTCTTATTCATCTGGGACATTTATAATAAAGATCTTGGTGATCAGATGATAAAATAAAGACAAATGAAAGCACAGCAGACTATTAGTATTTGAAAAAATCACCTATCAGACCTGTGTTTACGTTCTGTTGTACTGCCTAAAATACTCTACTCAAGTAAAAATAGTATCACAAAACAAGTGGATGTAAATCACACAATATTTGTTTTGTTTCATCCCCATTTTTTGTAATTTAGAGGGCCAATTACCCTCCCTCCTTGTTAGTAACCCCCCACCCCTCCATCACTTGTAATTCTCCCACCACAAGAAGAATGAGGGCTAACATATTCCCCATCCGACATATGTGCAAGCAATCAGCGCTGATGTATCATCAAGGAAAGCACAGCGAACCAGATCCGATACATCAGCTAAGACACGCCTCGATCTGAGAGCATGATCTAAAATTTGATGCTCGGATCGTAGTGACACCGTCTCAGTCCGAACCGCACGATAGCTATTTTTAAATTAACTTATAGTGGAAAAATGTTAAACAATAAATGTAACGGTTGTCACAATTTGGGATGATTCGGAATCATTTTGCTGCCAGAAGACAGAAATAAATATTGCTTTCTTGCATTTTGGTTCTGGATTATTTGGAAGAATAGAAACTAAAACCGATTTTTATTTACTCAGTGATAGATTCTTAAAAGTACAGTACAAAAACACGTGCAAACGTAATTCGTCACTTTCCACCTCTGCCCATAGCCTCTATTGATCAGATGATTAAGGTCCCATCAGCAGTTCACCAGAAGTCATCAATAAATGGAATAACAACAAATCAATTCTCCCCTGAGCAAGATACCTTTCGTCATTCACATTATCACATTATTACAACTGGTGTCAGTTGGATCCCAGAGTTCGAATTAGAATTTTAGCTATGATCTTGATCTGTCCAGACTACAAACGCATACATCTGACCATGCCTGACCGAGGGAGGGTCGAATAGGGCTGAGTTCTGGTAACAGAATGAACACATTTCAGAGAGTAAGTAGTTTAATATAGGGTACAGTGAATAAGCACAGACCTTTTTTTGAAATTATCAGGAAGCTGTTCCCAAACGGTGAGGTTACGACCTCCTGTGACCCAGCGATGACCGCCGCTTGGTGTGTGCCATGCCGCAAAACAAAGAATCCTGGGTAACTCTGAACTGCTAAGTGAAACAATGTACCTGCTTTCAGGTAGAGAAAACACTAGGAGAGAAAAACAAAAACATGAACATAAATAAAAGAATAGGCATTAAAGCACTAAAACAATGAGGATGTTGTTACTTACGGTTAATGGTAGAATCTCCAGTGGTGAGGTCAAAGCTGGAGCCAATTAGAATGCCTGGTATTTGATTAACACAATCGGTGACGCCAGCAGTGCTGCTGTGATTGGTTAATCTGCTCACTTTGCCTAAAAATGATTAGATAAGTAGCGAAGTTAAAATTCGGTAAATAAAAACACAGATTTAATACATATAAAAATATTAATGTCGATTTCGATTGACTCCTTCCCAGTAGCAGTGACAGCCAAGCTGGTGACAAGAAAGTATCCCTTATTCTTCGGCTTCTTCACAGAGATGGTAGTAGCTAAACCAACTAGTTTCTCCTTACTTTTAATATGCATACAGCAATCAATATTTTAATCATGCTGCTCTTGTTGGCGTACGTGGGTTCAGTAAAGCTCTCATCATGTGTGTGTGTTTATGACAAAGCAAGGTTTTGGAAATTTGACTAATCCTTAAGGCAGACCCTGTAGTGTGAACAAGGGATTGTAGTCTGAATTTGGCATAACACAGTTTTAAACACTTCTTCTGTTATTGAGTTTGAAAAACTAACACACACAATGGCTGGAAGTTCTCATCCATTCATTAGGGACAGTTTAAAAACCATGAAATTAAGAACAATTTCCAGTAAATGCAGTAGAGCTCGTAATGCTTTGCCAATTTGGTTTAAAGCACAGCGAGATGAATTCTTATATAGTACATTTCTTCAAAAGATGAAGATGGCTAGACTTGTTGCTTTGAGATTACAATCGGCTGATGGGTGTAGTGTGTAATGTTTCCAGTGAGGGCTTTCTTACTCTGTCCGGGCGTTTTTATGTGTCTTAAATGCATGACTTCATGCACAGCATGTGCAGCGCATCAAATGATGAACTGCTATCATTACCCCGCTAGTGCTTTTGCAATTAGATCATCACATCAGACTGCACACATTCCCACCGACAGCTCTGGTCCATCTGATATCACGTTTAACAGACTCTATATAACGCCGTGTTATGTGGGGGAGGAAGTGAGTTGTGAGCTTGTAAACATTTCCCTCTGCCCTTAAGCGAGACATTTCCTCCTGCCCTTATTTTTCCGGCTGCGTTCTAAGCCGTCGGCACTTTAGTACATTTGCTCTAGTGTTTGCTCAGAGCGAGCCGGCCAGGCCATGATGTCTTCCATTAATAAATCCACTCGATAGCCTCAGGTCAAAGAACAAACGTATATCTCTCGAGAGGGCTGAAATATTAAACAAGGCAAGATTCGACCTAGCAGACAAAAGTGGAGGGGGGTTCTTTATAAAAGGAAATAAAGATCAAACAGTGACAGCTAATGTGTATGGTGTAAGCTAAAAGCTCGGCGATTCTTTCAGCCTAGAGATTCGGCCAAAGCTTCTGGTAAAGCACACGAAGTGGTGTGGCAGAAAAAAACTGTAGATGAACAGACAGACAAAAAAGATCATACGAAAGGAAAGATAAAGAAGAAAGAATGAATGAAAGAAACAGCATCATCTTGTTGAAAGAGAGGAATGAAAACAGAATTAAAAGACCAAGTAAGAACATATAAAGCAATAAAATGAAAAACAGAAAGAAGTAAGACCAAAAGTACAAGTGGAAGAAGACAAAAAGTCTAATGGACAGAAAGAAAAACAGAACGACCACGATCATGTTGGAAGAGATAAACAACAGACAGATTTACAGACAGAATATGACAAATAAGAACATATAAAGAAAGAAAGCGCTCTGTGCTGAGTAGATAATGCTGTGTAGATCCCCCTCATATATTGTTAGCTTAGCGTAAGCCATTACAATTCATTTTCCACATTATGATGTGTGTGTATATGTGTGTGTGTGTGTGTGTGTGTGTGTGTAACTGTAAATCCACTGTAAGTCTAAACTCAAACATTAGATGGTACACTAGACATATATAGCCTTGTTGGACGAAATGGAATGAAACCCAAACACAACCATTACCGCCATTCTAGGGCCGAAGCCTGTTGGTCAAAGTGTACGCGGCACAAATAATGAACGTCCTTTGTTGAGAAGTTGGTGTTGGAAGTTATAGCTCTGAAAAGCTCAATGTAAGGAAGAAGAAGCTTGTGGCATTCAGAGTTCTGGTGCTTCATTCTTTCTGTCAAACTGTCCAAGGCTATGAAGGTTCTTGGTATGGACTTGCGATTTTAAAATTCATGAGGTAGAAGAGGCAGGCTGTCACATACTTCAATGACCATCTCCATGGCGAAATGTCACATTTTGTTTACTTTTTTAAATATCCCATGCTGTATTCTTCCCACCCCCTATTTATAGCTGAATCAATCCTTGATCAGCATGCGCTTCATATTACGTTTACATTCTCCACATTTAGCAAACCACTGTATCCGAAGTGACTTCTGGTGGATGCCATTGGAACACCATTTTGAGAATTTAAGGTCCGAGCTCAAAGGCTCAACAGTGGCAACGTGGTGGTAGTGGGGCTTGAACCGGCAGCTTGAATGCCACAAGTACCATGAGCTTTTCAGAGCTATAATGCCAACACCAATAAAGCACGTTCATTATTTGTGCCGCGTACACTTTGACCAACAGGGTTCGGCCCCAGAATGGCAATAAGAGGTTGTGTTTGGATTTTATTCTGTATTTCGGAGTGTGTTGTCCAACAAGGCTATAGTCAGGCTTGTACAGAATCTTGATACTGGAGTGCAAGCAGAATATCCTGCTGCACCACCCGGGTGCCCTTTGGTTGCTAACAAATAGGCTAAATAGGACCACAGCACAGCACAGCACTAAAGTACAGTACATGTTGTTCACCACAGCTCAGACATTCAGTTCTTACTGGCTAACGTGTGGTCACAGTACAGCCCAAGTCAGAGGACATTTCACAACAAATGACCGGGTGAAATCGGAGCCATCATTAGACATAGATGTGTTATAGCATTCTCTGGATTCGGTACCCATGTAAATACTGAGTTACTGTGCAACGATTTCGAAAAGGAGCTCGGACCTGTTCTCCAGTCGAGTATACGGATGTTGGATCTTCCACTGGCCAGGAAAACGTGATCGCCGCGAGCACTCAGCCTCAGCCCTCCTGCGACATTATTGACCCCGCTGCAGCCCGTGACTTCCGGCCCCCATTGGTACAGCCTGCACAGGGTTTCCGCTGCACCGTCACACACTTCCCATACACACACGCTGCCATCAGCCGAGCCACTGAACACCAGAGGACCCTGGGACTGCGGAGGAAAATGATAGCAGTCAGTTTAAGTGCAGACACGTTTACATTTTCTGTATTTGACAGACACTCTGATCCAGACTAAATTACAGAAGTGATTCCACAGTAAGCTTCAGCAAACTCTAGTTGAAGTAAACGCCAATTCCAAATACAAATCAAAAGCTTACAAAGTTTAGAGAACCAAAGTTTTAAAAAATCCAAGTCTGGCTTAAATTGGGTGGCACCAATTCAATCAAATGTGGACTGCAACATATTTTCTAGATTTTATTTTTCTTTACTGGGCCACTTTCTAACAATATAATATATACGGCATAGGATATAAAATGTGTGTTTAGAAATCTTTTATAATTATTTACACATTCATGCCGTCATGCTGAAATTATGATCAGTCTGAAATGAAAATGTTCAACATACCAAGAGCATCATGTATCATAAAGTATATAATATTTTGCTGTATTTTACATTGCTGTGGTCTGTGTCAGAGAGAGAGAGAGAGAGAGAGAGAGAGAGAGAGAGAGAGAGAGAGAGAGAGAGAGAGAGAAGAAGAGAAAAACAAACAAAATAGAAAGAAAGAGAAAGTAAGAAAAAAGAAAAGAGAAAGAAAAAAGAGAGAAAAAGAAAGAAAGAAGATACCAGTCCTTGCTGAATTTATAAATTTGTGTCGATTCCTTTCATATATTGTCTGACGCCTGCAACCATAAATATAATTATTATAATGTAATTATGAAATCTGGACCTCGTGTGTAAAAGGTCCCCACATCCCTGGATTAAATGCTCAGTAGAGATGTAACCATGCACCACATAATTGCGTAACTTGATGTGCAATTCAAATGGGTACTTATGTTTAAAATATCACTATTCACTTCAAACAGCAGAGGGCGCTACCGGTATTGACCGAGTTCAACTCGATGAATTCTATCGTAGGTAGTGTTACATCCCTAGTGCTTAGTAAAGAGGTCATTTTGAAACACTAATATACTCGTAAAAGCTCGTTCCACCACTTGGGTACAAAGTACAGAGAGGAACCTTGATGCTCGTCTTCCTTGAGTTGTGGGTGAAGGCCAACGTCAACGTTTTAAACTGAATAGGTGCAGCTACAGGAAGCCGGTGAAGAGAACGCAGCAGTGGGGTGATGTGGGAGTGTTTAGGTTGGGTAATTGCCAGACAGGCAGCAATTTAATGAGCTGCAGGAGGATATTAGTGCAGACGGGAGTCTATAAATGTGTCCTAAATCATTTGAGATGTGAGAATGTCGTTTCCATTTGGTCTGTGACACACACACAATTATCATTGTTGAAAATCTGTTTGTTTTGAATTAGAATTTTCTCAAAAACTTCTTTTTCAGAAGCCATGATTTGGCAAATCTTTGATGGTTTTACTCTCAGTGTCTCAGCCAGATTTTCGAAAAATGACAGAACAGAAAGATCAGAAAATCACCAACAAAAATGACTGGAGCTGGTTTTCACATGCAGGGTCACATTTTCTCCTGAGCTTCCATGAATTTTCCCGCTGTCGTGGTTTTCTATAAACTGGTCATAATAGTGAACAAGAGCTTATGTGTCACCCTGTGACAGATTAGTGTCCAGTCAAGCCTCTATCCGTTGCTTGAGGCTGGTGTTTCAAGGTGGCACCTGGTCCACAACAGCACTGGAGCAGTTAACACAACGAGACGTTTTCCGAACTCGAACCAGACAGCAGAATATTAAAACATGACTGGTTCTGAACCGCTGCCTCTGAACACAGAGGCGAGGTGCCAGACAAGTGCGGTTGCCATGGTGTCCACCCACCTGTAGCGTAGTGATGGCATCCAGGTGCGCATTGACTGATTGATGGTTCGCCTGAGAGCAACAGTCCCACACCTGCAGCTTCCCAGCATCTGCAATACAATTCCAGTCACAAACAAACGTGAAGAAACACACACGCTTGTGCGTTCGTTTTGGGGTTTGGGGCAGACCTGATGTTAGCAGGTTTATACAACATAAACTAAATGCTTTGGTAGAACTACGTCGAACCGTTTGATGTAAACTAGATATGAACTTAAAAACTTAAGATCAGTGTTAACCAGAAGTGGATACGTTTTCTACGTTTCCAGCTGTGGGAGTTTTTCCTTGCCACCGTCACATCTGGATTGCTCAAAGAGGCTTGGGCAGCGTCTCTCAGATTGGTATGATCTACTGTACGTTGTAAATTTAAAGACTTTGTATGCTCTACTTTTGACAAGAACGACATGCAGTGGTTCACAAGGATCTGCCCAGGGACCACCTTGGGTAATTCGTAACTCAGAAAGGTCAAGTATGGAATCCAACTCCTTACATTTAAAGCTCGCCATGATTTAGGACGACCGTATTTCTCTGATCTCCATCTCTACATGCTTTGTCGTACCGCAGCATTCCAATTATACACTCATCTGGCCTGTATGACTACTATGGGGGCTCGAGATTTCACTGAACCCCACATCTCTGGAACTCTCTTAGTATTTACCATTTGAACTATTGATTCATTTTCTTGCTTTAAAACACAAATGTTTTAATTTTATTTAAAAAAAAAAAAAAATTATTTTTATTTTAATTTAACTAATTCAGCCATAACAATCATAACGTAATCAACTATGGTTGAGTATATTTCATGCTACAGCCCAATTGCTATCAACACATTTGTTTAAATAACGATTCTTTGTCTCTTTGTTTTTATGTTTTTTATTTCTCTGTAAATATATTTTAATTCACTTGATACCTGAATGTTATCTATCTATTCGTTTATCGTCCGTTTTTCCCAGTTCCTGTGGTAGGTTGTTAATGTTTGGAGCAGAGTTTTCCGTCCAGATTCCCCTCCTGACGACAACCAACAGTAAGTGGTGGGAACTTGTGAGACTAGTAGGGCTGTCCACGACCAAGGATTTTGTTGGTCGCCCAGTGGTCGTCATTTACTTCAACTAATTGACTAATAGTCGACTAAAAATACCATTTTGACCGGGATACACATTTGTGTTTTACCTTTAATGCCGGGCTGCCGCAGATCGTAATAAAGCATGATCGCAAAAATGCTATGAAATGTTTACACTGTTTTAGCCGATTTTCGGGAGAAATGCTGGGAGTCAACGTGTTAAATAATAAGTAAAAGTAACCAATACTAGCGACAAAACAAAATGTACTTCATTATTTATTACATTCAAACTTCA
>JAOTRQ010091520.1:0-10773 GCA_028565875.1 Hoplisoma paleatum
CAAATCTCTGCATAGCCAAATCTTTATTTGACAGTTGGCCTATTATACTCCACAGCACAAATGAAAAACGAATAATAATAAGTATACAGTTGGTTCAAAGGCCCACTGACTTTACAATCAACTAATGGTTTTACCTTTATTTGCTGAAAGCTTCTTTATTTTTTCTTTACCGGAGAACACAGTCTTCCCTGCTGCTCGCCTCTGACTTTGTAGGGTGTTCACATACTCCGAAAACTCGTTCCGCCATGTAGAAATATGATGAAGCCGTGAGTGAGAAAAAAACTCTGAAATAATCCCAGTGTCGGAACTTTGGTGAGATGAATTGCCTGCTGTGTTGCCAGAGTCATTTAGGATCGAGTCCGATACAAAGTGGTGACTACCGTTCAGTCTGACTTGGCTAATTGTATTCTGATGGACCGACCTTTCTAAACTGAATGTTTTGGTTGAAATTGTTGATGTGGCTCTATGAAATATGTTCTCATTATGAGTGATGCTTTTGGGACTCTGAGGTTGTGCTGTGCTGTCTGTGGAAGTTGTACAGTTAGTTACAAAAGAAGATGATGATACGTTGTTTTTTAGTGTTCTGCTCGTGTCTGTCTGGGGACTCTTGAATTCTTGTTTTTGGGCTGTCGGTTTTAAACAAGTACCCGAGTCTAGCGGCTTTAAGGCACCATTTACATGATGAATATGACCATTGGTGTGCAGAAAGTCCTTTGATCCTTTAAGTGTAACAGCAAAATTATCATCACTTTCATGGATTCCATTAATTTTGCCATTCCTGTAAGCACAAAATATCAAGAAAGCATTAAATGAACAACAGCGTACATGATAAGTCATACACACTCTGTATGAAAAGCTAGAACTTACAGTTTGTTATCTAGATGTTGAGGTCTTTTTTCTGTATGAGTTGAGGGCCCCGGCTGTGCAGCACTGACAGTTGGGTTAGAAGAAGTGTGGAGGTTTTTTGGTTGTGGTAGGTTAACATTAAGTTGAAGTGAACTTTCGTTAGTAAAAGTTGCTTTCTGAGGCTGCAAAGGTTTTAGATTCATGAAGTTTAAACCCTTTTGCTTTGCATAAAGCTGATATTGTACGTATGAGAGCTGTCTTCCTGCTTTAATGCTGAAAGACAAATAGCATGAAAAACAACTGCATGAAGAACTCAAAGCATCATAGCATCCATACACAGACTATTCACTAGTTTTTATGACCTCTTTGCTTCTGTCGTCAAAAGTATTGAATAGTCAGTTAAGTGTCATTATCTGTCGACTCAACCTATAAATCACAAACCTAGTTTTTTACCCACATGCAACAGTTGCCCCAGGCAAGCTAATTATACAAACTTTAACCCAAAAGCATCTACTGGACATCAATCGTCATATTCACACTATGGATGTGGCTCTGACATCTAGTCCCTGAGTGGGTACCTCCCCAGAATTCATAAGCAACTGAAATTTCAAGGTTAAAAATGCAGAAAGCATATTATGCATAGTCCAATCCATAAAAAAAACACACAAACCTGTCTGTGATCCACTCCGGTCGAACTACTTTTTCCCCCTTTAGTTCTCGTATTTTGACATTGGGCAAGTTGGTTGCAATAATGTGTGTGGTTTTGCTACGAGAGTAATAAACATGGAACTGGCCTCCATGCAGCATCATTAGTTTGCGTAACTCATCAGCACTGGGATCTGAGCATAACACAGAAACACACGCTGAAATTCATTCAGATGTTTAAACAAAATCAGTTTTACACTAATGACAAAAACTGGTTACTGGTTTGCCTTTTGAATAAAACCTTCCCTGGGGTTTGCAAACAATTCAAAATTAAAACTATTAATGTCATATTTTAATTTACCATTATTAACAATCATTAACCACCTTCATAATATGGTATTGAACCCCTTTTATTGCTAAAAGTAACAGCAAACTGTGCTGCACTGTGTGTATTTCCATCAAGAACCAGTATGAACTTTTTCAGCAATCTGAGCTACTTCAGCTCATCTGTTGAACCCGTCTACAGTGCACGGCTCTCACTCCTCTTTTCCCTGCTTCTAATATGACAATCAGAGAATAAAATGCTCACTTGCAGCCTAATCTAGCCCACTTAGTAACAGGTGCCATGATGAGATAATCCAAGTCTTTAATGCCACCTGTATTTTAATAGTCGTGCTATTCAAAAATGTATTTAATTTCAATATTATTTTTATGCAAAAAAACAATGCAAGACAATTAAAGATTTCAAGCTAAACATTTCAGTATTTTATGTTCATTTTAATTTGTTTTTCAGCTATACCAGGGACAGTGTAGCCTAGTGGGTAGAGCGTTGGGCTGGGAACCCAAAGGTTGGGGGTTCAAATCCAGGCTCTGCTACACTCCGCTACACTGCTGGGTCCTTGAGCAAGACCCTTAACCCCGTCTGCTCATTGTAAGTCGCTTTGGATAAAAGCGTCAGCTAAATGCAATGTAATATAAGTACACTGCACCTAACAAGCTACATACATTACACATACATACACATACATACACTATACATACATAATACACTGCACTTATAAATAAGATACATACATTACATTTACTTGCATACACTACATACACACCAAACAGTGGCTCCTGAGTTAAACGAATCTCTGGTCGACACGCCAAAGCTCTACACAGCATCTGTCCCAATACCCATTATATATATATATATATAGGGTCGGACTAATCTTCTGTCAAGGTACTTCTTGCTTGACAGTCTGGACGTTAATACGTCTTGGTGCCATTTCTCAGAGGATCAAAAGTGCAAAGTTCTGCCGCCTCACTTCCCGTTAAAAGTAAGCACCTCGATACGTCATTACTTTCCAGATGGTTCGTGAAACACGCCACAGGGTGACACATGCTCGCTAATTAGCTTCGTCGGAAACGCCGGTCTGGGGTTCTTTTACTCCCGGAGTCTTCCAGTCATATGAATCCAGAGAGGTGATTATAGGATTACTAATTAAATACACTTAAATGCTCTATCGCACATTTCTCATGTGGGAAAGTGAGGAGGGAGTCAAATCTACTCTAGTCAATCAATATCCAATCGATAATCCGACTTGGTTCAGTAAACTCTGCATACGAGCACGTATTAGCGAAGCTGGGTCGATAAACCAGTGTGCAATCTAATAACAGAAGCTGCACCATCGCATTATTCAACACTAGAAGTCTTGAGATGAACTCCATTCACAATTCATTCATTTCAATCTAGTACTGTTGGGTCTCAAAGCACTTAAAGTAATTAAGTCCAGTTTTAATGTAAAAAAAAAGCATTTTGGAATCTGTGTAGCATCAAGAACTGCACTATCATGTGACCCCACAATAGAATCATATGCTTTACGTAGCGTCATGACCTGGTCATGGTCAACACAATGGACCTAGATGACCGATAGCATCTCTTGGGCTACAAAAATGGTCTAATATTTAATGTTTCTCATGGGCTTTGAGTACAGAAGATTCCCATATGTCCAGTTGGCACAATACAATTTCTGTCCCCGAACCTCAGTAGCTCGATCCTTTAGTGTGCTAAAGTTGTGGACCGAGTACGACAAGAGACAGTGTGAGACGAAACAAAAGGACGATGCTCAGTTTCTTTTCTGTCGAGCTTTACAGTATTTATGACCTCATAATCCCTGACCAAACCATAGCAACCATCGTTGCTATGCATTTCAAATTGTGTCAATCGGCGTCTGGTAAAGCGTACTTCATGAGACTCGTCCTAATGATCAATGGTGTATTACGCGATCATATATAAGTGTTCAGTCGAGAACGGAATGAGAGAAGACGTATGGTTTATTGAGTCACAGAGCCGTACGAGTAATCTGTAAGTATTTCCAGGATCTCTAGGCCCTGGAAAAGTGGAAAGGAACTGGTTCCGAGATGACTTGCTTACTGTACCATGTAACGACTCTTTGTTACTTCAAGGCATGTTTTTAATTAGCATAATGGAAAGGGCGCAGCAATTAAACAATTAGTTGGTGTGTAGAGAGCGATCGTACATGCTGTGGTGTGTACCGCGGCTGTCCCGCTGTGAGGAGTTACGGTTGTAAGCATGATCAATCTTCGGTAGAAAAGGCGAGGACTAAAATAAATTGGGTGGCATGATTACAACACTCCAGCTGTGAGAGCCGGAGCTTGTACTACTACTGTTGTTGACTATCCTACAACAACCGAATCTTTACATTATGTTTTACACTCTCAGGATGTAGCAGACGCCGTTTATCTAAAGCCTCTTACATGCCAGATAGTTACAGTAGACAGTCTGAGCTCTTGAGGGTTAAAAGCATCGCTCAAGAGCCCGACAGAGGCAACCCAACACTGGTGAAGTTGGAACCGGCCGTCCTTTAGATTATTAGTCCTGTACTCTAACCACTAGGCCACGGCGGACCTTTAAGTGTACTTTATACCGCTCTTGTTTATGTTTACAATGGTACAAGGGGACACATCATGTCTCTCTTGAACAAGTTGGACTATGAGCGCTACAAAACATTTTGTCAATTATGCTGATAATCTGTTGCCAGAAACGCCGCCGTGTTTTCGCTTTTAATAAACGTGAAAATGTCAGAAAATATGTTTTAAATACGCATTACTTTTGGAAATGACTCGATCGGATGACTTGTGCATTTCGTTCGAATAAAACAAACTACCAGGACCTTATTACGGTTCTCCCGGGACATCTAGCAGCAGTCCGTGCAGCACTCGAAGGTTACTCGGGATATCAGTAGCCACAATAATTCACTCAAAACAAAAACAAAACTCCAGCGGCTCACTAAACAGAGTTTAGTGTATAAACTAATATAAATATTAGCATCCTTGCTTGGAGAAGTAAATTCTTATCTCTACATTTTCCTGAAGAAAAGGTTTGTAGTTTACCATCTCTTAACTACATTTGTAGGACTGAATGCCTGGAAATATGCAGCCCCTTGAAAACCCTTTTTTCCCATCTATCCCAGCTTTCGATAATGAAAGTTGACTTCTCAGACATTGTGCAAATAAAACTCTTCTCCTGAGCCGGGCGTTTCACCTGCCGAAAGGAGATATGCATTTGTAGGTGCGCTCTGCCACAGTTAAATGGATTTGGGCTGCTTTCATTAACACTCCATCACAGAGCAGGGGTGGATTTTTAGACACAGCCAGGGCTTATCTCGCTGATTGGATCGGTCTTTGGATGAGAAAACGCTTGGAAAAGGGGGAAAACCAGATGTGGCATGGCTTTCGTTTCTGTTTGCTTTGCTGACGTGTTTTCTAGCCGCCTTTCAGCCTTTAAATCAACGACCTTACCGGGAAAAAGCATCTCGGACAGCGGTACGAAGGATTCCAATGGGAAAGGCAAGACTCCGTGTAGATTTTAACAGCATTAGCGTCGATGCGCCGTTATTGGATCAAAGCGGCGATGCGTATTAAAAGCTTCCATTATTATATACTAGCTTAGATCCATCTTCATTCGATGAAAGTTCTGGATTTGCTAAGGGAGAGTCGTGGGACTAGTTTGAGAGGTATGACCTGAGACAGACATTTCGTCGTAGTCATGTCGTAGTCAAGTCAAGGATTAGGACTAGGACTTAGAAACCATATTTCTATATTGCCGCCGCTGTAGCAGCTGCAACACTGTGCAAATTTCCACTCGCGACAATTCAGCTGAAACTGAACGTCCCACAGGGTTCAGTAATTGGTCCCCCTCCCAGTTTCCCAAATACATCTGTAACACGTTGCAATCTGGGACTCAAGAGAATTAATCTGGGACTGCAGTCCCTCATGGTTTGGGATTTGGTTCACTTCTGTTCTCTGTACACATCTGTAAAACTGTGCAATAGGCAAATCAAGACAAATAAACTGGGACTAGGAGTCCCACCGAGTTCGATATTTGGTCCGTTTACACAGACAGCATTTAGCAGGCACTTGTGTCCAAAACGACTCGTAATTACAATGGAAAACTATTTTGGACAATTGAGGTTTAAGGGTCTTTCTCAAGGGTCCAATAGTGGCAACTAGGTGGTATTGGGGCGTGATCTGTTGTCCATGTGGTCTATATCTCAAGTACTTTAACCACTAAGCATCACGTCTTATGAACATCCGTGAAACTACACAATAGGCAAATCGAGACAGTTAAACTGGTCCCACATGGTTCGGTATTTGGACCGATTCTATTTTCCCTGCACACCTACAAAACTGTGCAATCGGCAAATCACAGACAATTAAACTGGGACTAGAGTCCCACAGAGAGCCGAATTTGGTCCACTTCTGTTGTCCCAAACACATTTGTAAAAACTGCGCAGTAGCCAAATCGTGACAATGAAACTGGGATCGGAGTCCCACAGGGTTTAATACTTGGTCCGCTTCTGTTTCTCATTATCAGCTACAACGCTGTTATAAGCAGGCCACGCTACCGTTCCAAACTGGCAAACATCTACAGTTTATCAGGTCTTTATTGTCCCCTTGCAACACTTCCAACAAGGTAATCAAGACTAAACTAATGATTCAGCCCTACTCCACCCTCCCCCGACATTCTAAACGCCTTTGCTTAATATGTACTCGCTGATATAAACTATGGATGTACGTTGCCGTTAAACTCAGATTAATTCAAGTTGCTACCTGGGCTAATTCTATGATGCGCTCTTAGGGGTGGCTGATCATTCCCAATCTAGAAACGGACGACGCAGATACACCATGGATGTCAATAGAATGTCGATGTCAACAAACCGATTACGGTATACGGTCGGCCGCCAAAAATACCCGCCAGCTTTTGTTTATATAATCCATTTTAATGCTTTTACTCGCTTCGTTTACCCTGTAACAGCTTTATTCCAACAGATCCACTCTTTCGTGTCCACAATTCTCGCCCTGGCTGTCTACAATCAGTTATCTCTATTTCTCACCCAGACTGACCTTTAAGATCAGTATCGGTCAAGTTTCCAGACAGCACACTCTACAGAAACGGCCCTTGTGGCTGTCACTGAGAAGCTTCATGGTGCCAAACTGTCACCAGTTCTTAACCCAGAGTGTTTCTGGGAAAGACAGATTTATCTTTCAGTTCCACACACGCGGTAATTGTTGAATTCACACAAGTCCAACAAGTCAGGGGCAGCGGTTTCCACCCGGTCACCACTGGTGTTAAAAATATTTAATAGTCGCTTAAAAATGTAGATAACTTTTTTCCACCACTGTGCAGAACAGTGACGGCTGTTTAAGGTTTTAAGGTATTCGCTTTGCTAAATGCTAAAAAAAATTGTCTTTGTAAATGTGAAACACTTTCCCACACATTAGGGGGCAGCAGTGAGCAGTCAGTGCACGTTCCTGCCCCAGTTTAACAATTGATATTAAAAGAAAAACCAAGTGTTGCAAGACTTGCAAGATTTTTAAAGTATTTATCGATAGTGCCCATCTAATGCAGCTGTTGCAAGAAAATAATTAATTATGGGTTTTATTAATAATAATAAAGAATTCTAACTATTTTTACTAACACAACACTAACCACTCCTGGAAGTTTATTTGTGCTAATCTACCCATAAGATGTGCTAATCTACCCAAAAGCCTCGCGGTAGCTCCAGCTTGCTCTGCGCGTTCATCAAGCTTCCATCAATCGGACCCTCGGACTCTCGAACCACCGTATGCAATCGTCACGACTCTTACCTGACTCTACGAACTCGTAGTTGGACGTGATCCAGGCCTCCCTGCTCTTGCGCAGGTTCTCCTCCATTGCCCTGATATCCGAGAAGGGACAGTTGCAGTCGGGGAACTTGGCCGAGCATCGGCACCAGCAGTCATTGTTGCGGCACAGCAACTCGCCCTCGGAGTTACACGCCACGTAGCTGAGTGCCGCCTCCACGAAACGATTGCGCAGGAACTCGGGGAGAACATCCTGTAAGCCTGGGGAAGAACAAAGGAAAAAAACATGACAAATATTAATATATTTGTATTGTTTAATATATAAACATCACATAACTGTTAAGAAAATTCACCCGTATTAATTATGTTAATGACCGAACCTGCAGAAGTGTGTAAACACTTGTACCATCAGACAACAATAATTTTCATTATTATTGTGTCATTTATTTAAGTAATGATTATTTGTAGATAAAAAAAAACACCTTAGTTGGAAATAAAACAATCACACATAGAGAAGTCTTTACAATTGCGAACATTTTCTCCAGTCCTGAAGGGGGAGCCTCATAAGAAAAATGACCACATGTTTTTAAAAGAAAGGATTTATCAATAATGCCCACTAATGTGGACAAAGATGAAGCTCGATGAAGAGGCTGACATGTGATTCTTTATTTCTAAATAACAATAGACAGCAGGATATAATTAAGCATCAGCAAAATACAAAATAATAAATAATTAACCAGGCATAATTAAAAAAATAATAAATAAACAACAAAAAAACACGAGATGCTTAATAATAGAGAGAACAGCTGTTGATTTGACAGCATTCTCTGATTTTTTCATACGTTCGAATCACTTAAGCATTAATTACCCTTCGTTTGCAATCCGGTTCTGTTAAAATAGTATTTAGACAGTTAGAACTAAGTTTAAAAGTCACAAATATAAATAGACACTTCTCAGAGATGAGTAAAGTATACTAGTATAGTAGATAGACAGACAGACAGACAGACAGATAGACAGACATATAGATTAGATAGACAAACAGACAGATAGATAGACAGACAGATAGATTGATAGATAGATAGATAGATAGATGGATGGATGGATGGATAGTGGGTGGGTGGATGGATAGATGGATGGATGGATGGATGGATAGTGGGTGGGTGGTTTTCTCAGGGAAACTAAGGTTCCAGTAGCATCATTATTACACCTAAAACAGTTAAATAAGTAAGAATAAAAGTAAAAAATATAAATAGTAGTTAGAGAGATAGAAAGATAGTAAAATAATAGTAGTAATAATTAAGGTAATAAGTAAAGAAGTAATATTATAAGCAAACTAATTTTGTTTATGTACATAAAGTGTTTATGTTAATGTAAACAGTGTATATATAAAAGTACAATGTGCATAAACATTATTAATATGTGTAATTATTGCACAGATTACATTGTTACATTGCGCTTATGTGATGTTATAGTATATCGACACCTCGATTTCATACGGCACTCGGGTAATGCGGTGACAAAATACGCCAGCACACCAGAGCTGGGACTGTGAATGCATAATAACATCTGTACATTTTAAATGGTTACTGAAGGGAAATGTGGAAACAGTGACCACATAACTGACAAAATTCATCCCGCGACGTGTCCGGATTGATGGATGGTGTCTGGAAAGAGTGGAGGAATAACGCCGATCAGGGTGTGACGTTTTCTGCACGAGGTTAATCTGATATCACAATATTATTCGATTTGTTATTTTATTATGATATTATATTATTACTTTAATAGCTAATCGCTGTCACTGTTATATTTATACTAGATCAGAGTTGAGATAGTGGGCGGCACGGTGGCTGTGTGGTTCAGCACTGTCGCCTCACAGCAAGAAGTCCCGGATTCCATCCCCGGGTCGGGCTGGGGACTTTCTGTACGGAGTTTGCATGTTCTCCCCGTGTCAGCGCGGGTTTTCTCTGGGTACTTCGGTTTCCTCCCACAGTCAAAAAAAAAACATGCACTAGGTTGATCGGAAATGTGAAATTGTCCAGTAGTCTCACAAGTTCCCACCACTTACTGGTGGTTGTCGTCAGGAAGGGCATCCGGACAGAAAAACTCTGCTCCAAAACATTAACGTCCGACCCCAGGAACTGGGAAAACGGACGATAAACAAATAGATTGAGAGAGAGAGAGAGAGAGAGAGAGAGAGAGAGAGAGATAGAGATCAGAGTTGAGATAGAAAGAGGCAAAACATTTCTAGGATTTTGGACAAAACTAGGAAATAAATAGTAAGTAATAAACACACACACACACACGAACAAATAAACAAAACACAGCACAGTAAGAATTTCTTCCTCGGAAGTCTGGTGAAAACAAAAATGACATCCGTTTACCCGACTAACCGAATGAGTGTCAAAAACAGTCACGAACTCTTAAATCTAAAGAGTCCAGAACGTTTCCTTCCTCACTAAGACGTCTCCTAAGCTGCCGTGTGCTGTAAACAATAAAATATGTACAAGCTTGTTCACCAAGTATTATCCTCTGTAGATTAAGAGATAAGCAGAAACTGGATTGAATGTAAAGTGGGTCAGATAGCCGGGCCGTGTCCGTTCGCTCGCTTCTATTTAGGACGCGGGACTGCCAAAGCGGCTCTATAATTGGGTAATGGGATGAATAAAGACCAACAATCTCTACAGCAAGGTCGTTCAGCCATGAAGCTTCGTCATCGAGTACTGGCGCGTTTTTTTTTCTTTCCGACAGAAAATCGATCCGGTGTGACGCCGTTTTCCTCACTATGTCCTGCTCGGAGATTTTGATAGTGGGTAATGTGAGTATTGATATTTATGTGGGAAATGTTTTAGTGATGATTTGTTGAGAGGAACTTGAGCTTGGAGGCCGGAGCGATGCGTGACGTGACTTAAAAACCAGAAGTGCTGTCTAGAAATCTCGAAAAAGTTTTAGAACAAACGACGTGACACGGTTAGCATCGTGCCATTTAAACCAATGGCATGAGCGCTAGCGTGTCATATATCTATCTATCTATTTTACCCTTCAGTCGAATTCGACCCTGGGTTACTCTGTGGATCGTTACCGATCCCCAGAGTATCTCGGCAATTACATTTTTACGGGGTAGGTTGCCAGGTCTTTCCCCAACCCTGTATC
>JAOTRQ010091529.1:0-10773 GCA_028565875.1 Hoplisoma paleatum
CCCCAGCCCGACCCGGGGATCGAACCCGGGACTTCTTGCTGTGAGGCGACAGTGCTAACCACTCAGCCACCGTGCCGACATATAACAAGTATACTTACCATCAAAGTTTTTTTCTGGTAAAGAAAGCAAATACATATCAATCTGTCACATGATAGTGTTAATAGTAGTGATAACAATGTTAAGTGATAGGAAAAAAATATTGTTGAGTTATTGTCAAGTCTGTCAATATCAAGTCTGATATTCAGAGAAGAATGCGCATCTCCTAAAAAGAAATATTTAAGAACGTTCGAGTTAAGACTTTCAATATAGATTATCATATAAACAATATACTAACAAAACTAAAAAAAAAGATATTTTGATAATTTTGTAAACACAATACAAACACTTTTGTAACCTTTCACCTAATGATTTAGATACAGTGAGTCCCTATTTGATCAAGTGCTTGTCAAATAAAAAAGTTGTCAACAACAAGATATTAGATAGACCCAGAAAGTGACAAAAGATAAAGGACAATCATCTAAAGAACTACAGGCTTCACTAACATCAGGGTTGATGTTAATGTAAAAGGATTGGCAAAAAGGGCCACAATTAGAAAGCTACAAATGTGCAAGCAACTGCTGACTAAATAAAAAATCAAAGACTAAATCTTAGTGTTATGAATGTGGTTAGGTAAGTTTAATTAAATAGATGAACTGGTGGATTAAATGTAGTCTGCTACATTTAATCCACAGTTCTATATGAGGAATGTTTAGCTACACCCTGACTTAATTACAACCAAACCAATGAAACCCATTCTAATTAAGAACCCAACAGTGCAATCACCTTGACTAAGATTTCTAAGATGATGTTTGCAAACGTGCAGGTTTTTAATGAAACTAATATGAAGACATTTGCAGCCTAACTGGAGAAGTTTGAAAGCTTTAACATCGTGATCAAGAGACAATACATACAAATCTGAGTAAAACCACAGAGGTTCTTTTGCAGTACCTTTTATTTGGTCTATGCTTACACCAGGTTCAGTCATATACTAATGAAAAGGAATACCTTTAACACAATTAACTATGCACAATCCCATTCGTGAAAATAAAGTTCAGTAATGAAAATGTTTTATGCACAAACCTTAAATTTTGGTTTGTGCATAAAATTGGATTATGTAATATGCAGGCAATCAAAAAATATGTGCTTTATTATTTATTTTCAATAATGTAACAAAGGTTTTGTGAATGTTGCACTGGCTGCAATTATCTTTTAATCATTCGGGAACTTAAGTACTTATTTTAAATGTTCACATGTTTTGCTAAAACACAAGCTACATCTGTTCAGATCAGTATTATTCATATTCTCTTTTCATAATGTGGCCACACAGTTCTGCATCTACAAAACCTCAGGATTCTAACTCATGCAGAACAAAGCTGGACACTGTCCAGTTGAAAGTTGCGAGTTCCTGGGAATATACATTTTCTTTAACTATCCCTCAAATATACAAGCCTGAACATTTGAATGGCACCTTCACATATAGACCGACCAATATAGTATGGGGGCTGATGTCATCATAGATGCTGTATAGTCTTTACAATCTTTTTGCTGTGAAACCTGATGTTTATTTGACCCCAAAACCAGTCGACTGCTTAAGTCTTTTCGTCACGGTGGTTTAGTGGTTAGCCCCATCAGCTCACAGTAAAAAGTCCCAGTTTGATTCACGATTAGACACGGGGCTTTCTTTGGAGAGTTTGCATGTTCTCCCCATGTCTGCAGATTTGTATCTGCTCCTACAAACCAAAAACATGCAGGCAAGGCAAACTGAAGAAACAAAATTGTCCATGAATGTTTGTGATTTGTGTAACAAATTATATGACTTGAGTTTCCTGTCATAGGTGTTTCGTAGAAGTGTAAGTAAAAACTTGTAAATAACTAATAAATGAAAACAAAACATAAACATTGCAAATGCCTTTATTTGTAATCATGGTAACATCCACTACGTTTTTCCCCATTTGAAAACAAGCAGCTTTGTCATGATCTCTGATGCTAAAAGCATCCATGCATAGAAACATACATAATGTAGAAGCACAAAAATATTAGTAGTTCTAGTAGTTAATAATAATATATATTTTGTAAACGAAGGCCATGGCTGCATGATATTACCCCGTAACAAGAATTAAGACCTGTAAATGCCTTCGTGGAAACTACAAGACCCACATGGATGTGTGGACCATGCCAGAGTTCATGACTTGAGGCAGAGGTGAAACAATGTTTCCACATTTAAGATTTCTGTACCTTGCCACTCATCTGTTAAATTATACACAATTTAGCATAATGGATGATGGTTCGCTGAAGTTAGCTACCAGAATAAATATTGTATATTTATTCATCTAATAGGGCTCAACTGTGTAGAATCATTAGGCCAATCCTGTAGCCAAAAGGTGTGCAGGTTAGACTAGATTATAATGCAACATAACACCTACATGAAAGTGCTTTTTTTTTTTACTTCTATATGGTTTCAGCTTTTAAAACATTTCAGTAGAAAATATTTCCTGGACAATTCTCATTATGAGATCACACCTGGCAATATGAGAAATAGAGCAGCATAAAGTACTAATGGTTAAAACTAAACAAATGTTAAAAATTGATGTTGAGTTAGCGCAATGGGTCTTTGATGACTATTGTAACTTGCTTTGCAGCCTGTGTTTATGGCCTCAGTGGGATTTTAATCCTCCCATTCTACAGCCTGCAGTCTGTGATTAGCGGGCACCACGTCCTGGCTATTTTTTATACGAGCAGCTTGGGTCTGCTTCGTCAGCTTGGCCAGTGCTGAGAGCTGATGCTGCTTTAGAGGCTTCTGCCTCCGCATGGCTCTAGTCAAAGCCTGATCAAGCTCATTTGCCTCATCTCCAGCTCTTGAATAAATAAGGTATCTGATGGTCTGCAGATCCAAGTCAGATCTGCAATTTAAGTAACTCTTCAGGTTGAGTTTAGGGAACACTGCTTTTTTAAGAGCTTGGATTATCTGGCTTTGTGCATGGTGCTTGTTTGCCTGAATAGAGACATTCTTTTCCAGAGATTCAAAACACAATACATCATCATTACTTAATTTAAACTTCAAAGCTGAAGGACTTTGATTGCTCAGAGTTACATCCTTGTCTTGGTTCCTCAGAGGTTTATCAGATGGTTTGCTTAACTGCTTGGGAGTCTGATTGCCCTTCCATTTTTTTGGTGCCCATGGTTTGTTTCTGAGCTTTGGCAGGAGATTGTACAGTCCTTCGTCTGCCAAATCTGCAAGGTCTCCCCTCAAAAGTTGTTGGATGGCCAGCCTTCTCTGCATTGGAGAAGCCATTGAGATGGTACCATGAAGAGCCAAGCCTGCACCAGACACAAGGTGTAAACAGTTTTTATTGTGCCCCAGTCCTTGAAGTCATTCAAGTGCCATGCAAAAGTACTAAACATAAGTATCAGAAGCCATTTTTGATTAAGGCAGAAATGCCTGAAAACATTTGCCAATAAAATTACTGAGTAATTTGGAAATAAAAGATTTCATTTTTATGATACAACAGCAGGCTAACAAGTTAAAGCTATTTAATTTAGACATTTGCAATGACATTAGCAACAATTATAATGGCTAAAACCAGCAAAAATAAAATGCATAGGACAATTACAAACAAACTTACGAATCAAACATATACACAAACATGTATACATGGGGGGAAACCCTGCAGAGTTCAGTTTTAAGGAGAGGATGAATTCCAGAGGTGAGGGGACAGCAAAGCTGAAACTCTGGCACAGCCAAGAGATTGCGAGCGGAACATCTATTATCTGGTTAGTTAGTTCAGTTATGTGACTTTTCAATTGCATTCCTATTTCTAACAATTACTGGAAAAAAAAGTTATTACTAAAGTCGTCAATAATTTCAAACCTTGAGAGCACAGCGCTTAGAAACAAAAGCTTAGGCATGGGGGCCAAAAAACATTTTGAATAAATGTCATTTAAGCAAGAAACCAAGAGCAGGAAAGTCATTTTGGCTGCTCATTTCCCAGAAGAGTCCATGCCTAATCATCATGTCAAAGCAAGCATTCAATCACAGAACCACAGAGCGTATCCACTTCACTGTTTGGTATCCTTGCTGTACTAGGAAAAAAAAACTATACAAGGTACTCACTATCCTGGAAGGAGACCAAGACCACTCTGTTGTCCATTGGCATGGGCTTTCTGTGGTTGCCAAATATAGGAGCTGGGACTGATTCTTGAGCAAGAGACGAGACTGGAACATTGACCAGTGTCAGGTACTACAATGAGAGAAATATAAAACCAGTCAAGAGTTTTATGTTTGTTTTAATAAATACACTTAATGACTTCCCTTCATATAAAATAGGACTATACATTTCAGAATGACTATGCAAAATAATAAGCTATATTATATAATAATAATCGTTTTGGCTGCACACAGCTTTTGCAATTCGAAGTGGAGAAAATCTCAGGACAGTGTTAGCTTGTGCTAATGGCCAATACGAACAAGCTAGTTCAAATAGCAATAAAGACACAAAAGTTATAACTTGAAATTACTTACATGTCTGTGGTTGCCAGTGGTTGTGGTTACCATGCAGTCCATTGCAGTCAACAATAAAACTTTCCTTTGTCTGTGGCCACTGTACATGATCAGTGTGCATAAAACCAGCAGACCAAAATAGTGAATCTTCAAGAGGTCTAGTAAGTGGGGTTCCCGTGGGTTTTGACAGGTGATTGGTGGTGCCAAGGAGGTTCTATGTAAATTGTCACAATGGGAGTAAAATCCAAAAAACTAATAATTCATGACAATATTTTTTAGTGATTTACAGAAAATGGATGGATGTGTCACACTTAGGAATGTTTTTGGAGCAGTAGAGACCCAATTGGAAATAAAAAAGAAAAGCATAAAAATTGTTTTTTTATGCCATTTTTTTGTTTTTGTTTTTTTCCCAGCGCTTAATCCTATTTTGGGCCATGGTCGGACAAACACTGGCCAAAAACTAACACCTGAACAGGTCACACAGAGGACAAACTCAATATCTCTAATTAACCTGACTGCATGTCTGGACTGTGGGAGGAAACCAAAGTACTCTGAGCTAACCCAGGCAGCCACAAGGAAAACGAGAAAATTCCACAACACATAACCATACAAAATAACAATATTTAATAAAATATACTTGTATAATCTACTTGAGCACATTTACCACCATTATAATATATACACCTATTTGGTACATGCATTCATGGAATAAGCTATGACTACAGTACAGATGTACCTGGCTGAATGAGATGGTGACAGGATTCTTGAACACGGTCCACAGCACACTGGGGTAACACGGAGGTGTGGTCAGAGATCCATCGTAACGATAATACTCATCCAGGTTAGCAGGCAGCAGCTGGCGAATGTTAAAGCCTGGAATCTGCACCTTCTGGTCTGTCACAGGATTATAAGATAATGTTAAGTTTGGGCATCCATTGTAATACAGCCATTGTTATTTGCACATAAAAGGCTTACCTTTATATTTAATTTCTTGGACAAATTTGAGAAACTGATCAAAAGATGGATTAAATTCGCCCACCTTAGTGTTAAAATATATATTTAAAATATAGTATACAGCAACATAAATAATATATAGACACAGCAAAATATAAGATATTGATAAAGCCTTCACCTCAATAAAAACACCCAGTACAGCAAGGCCATCAGACTTGTCCACTGCCATAGAAATGTTGGGATACGCAGAATTGTAATGGACCAAGTGCATCTAGGAAAACAAGAGAAGTTCAAGAATAATAAATATTAGATATATTACTGATATTACTAATATTACTGATTTAATTGGCATATTTAATACAGTGGTTCATTCACTAACTTTCCTGCTAAAGAGGAGTTCATGTAAACAAGTGACATGTACCACAAAAAGAGAAGAACCAAGTGAAACATGTTTGATAATTGTCTCTGTTAAGCTAACTGAAAGTTTATATATGAGACTTTTAATAAAAGTATTTTATAAGCCAATTTATGGCTGGGCAGTGATGTTAGTCAAGAACGCTTCGATTAATGTTTCAGTTCAATCCAACAGGATTTGCAGCAATGGGGTGAAATCAAAATTCTTTAGGCATTTAAATATATTAAAACTATAACAGAGAATAATGTAGTAGTAAATAGAAGGTTTAGACAATAGAAGGCTTAGACAATAATGTGATGTCGGACCTCAGCAGGAAACTGCTTGCCATTGACAGCATGTTCAGAACCAGCCAGTACATTGGCAGATCCCCAGTGGAAATGAAGCTGAGCTGCAGAGTATTGATGAGGTAAAGCAAGCTTCATCCGGGAAGGCAGAGACAACTGAACTGTATTAAAAAAAAGATTTACAAACATTTAAAGATTTAGCATGTAATTCAACTAGCACTGTGTATTACAAAAGCTTGAGCAATATGCAAATAAAAATTTTAAGTAGGCAATGCAAGTAAAATGTTTAAGTAGGCAATGTGGCAATTATTTTAGTCATAAGTAAACTCTGATCCATACCCACATATGAAAATGAATTAAAGTACCCAAACCATGTGTTTCAGAACTAAATATAAAATCACTGAATATTTATTTAAGGTAGATATACACTACTTGACCGATTCTTCCATTGTTGTGCAGGTAAAGCTTTTTATGCAGTTGACGTGTTTTCAATGTGGCATAAACTTTGCAGTTAAACAGATTAGCTTGAGTCATAACTACAAAAACACCACTTTACTTAAGCAAAAGATGAAATGATGGTTGTCTCTGTGTACAAAAGCAGTTATCATAAGAAGGTAATTAAAGACAATTGATGTGAGTGAGAAGATGACAACCACATCTTTTTTAAGTCAATGTTAAAGCTAGAAATGTGGATTAAAACAAAAGTGTGTTTCATTTGTTGTGACTGAGCCAGGCGTCTAGTTCACCCTCAGCTAATACTAATGCTGGGCTGGGTCTAGACTTCTATCATTTCAGAGAATAACTTATGCAAGTGAGAGTCTGCAGTGTATGGATGAACCTTCTCATTTGCTACACAACATAGTGGTAGAAATTCTCAACATCACAACAAACTGAAAGCACATTAATTGTTTTTGATTGATTTACCAGGAAACTTTCAAAATCAGTACATGTTTAATATCATCCTTTGGCTAAATAATAGCTGGACCCTCTTTGAGATTACCCTTTTCAGAAATTGACAGATAAAACTAGTAAAAGAATAGATTTATTAGGACTGCTATGGCAATCAAAGACATTTATTTCTTATTTTATATACTTTATTAATCCCCGAGGGGAAATTGCAGGTTTTTCGCATATCCCAAAAGTTGAGGTCAGAGTGCAGGTTCAGCTAATGTACAGCGCCCCTGGAGCAGACAGGGTTAAAAATCTTGCTCAAGGATCCAGCAGTGTAAGATCCTTAACCCTGTCCACTTTACAGCTGATGTGTCATTTATGATAAATAGTAATATAAAATAGTAGTGTTGGTGCTCGCTAGGCTTCTCCATCCACATTTCTAAAACAAGGTGACCGTGTCCAGACAGTTTACCCACTCCCAGAGTTCTTAAGACAGGAAAAACATGTAAGATATAAAAATAATTCATCATTTTTTACCTGAGTGCCCATTATTGTTGAGGGTAAGCTGCTCACTGCTAGACAGGTTGTAGTTTTGAATCTGAATAGGCTGCAAGTCTGGATCGTACATCAGCAGCTTAGGCTGAAAGTTTATAGGAGATTGGAATGCTCCTCCGCAGTATGGGTAATTGCTGGGCCAGTGGTGCTCTCCATCAGGCCCTACAAACAAAAACAATAAAATATCTTGCTTATGGTTTGTCATCTATAAACCCTGTATATTTTGGAATGAATTCACAATTCAATTAATTAGATAAGCAAAAAAGCAATACTAATTTTGCTATAAAAAAAAGACAACACTAATTTGTACATTCCAAATGTTAATATGATGAAAGCATATTTTGTCTAATTCATTAGTTACCCCCCCCCACACACACACACACACACAAACACCAGGAGGGACTGCAACACCAACTTGCTTGAATATGCATATTCATAAATCATTGTTTACTTACAGTTTGTCCTTTAATCATGCCATTTTCATTAAGAAAAAAAGCTCAATTTGTTGTTCTTGCTTATAAAAATATGAAGCCACAGTGTATGATGGTCAGAGCCCAAACCCCTGGTGTACACACTAGTTTAGTTTAAAAATATTTGCATCTTGACAAAAGGCTGTAATGAGCCTGCTTGGAAAATAATGCAAGTGTATTTCACACTCATACACTACACATGATTACAATCAAGCATTAATAAATACACAATATTACTTTGTTTAAACCAGTCACAGTATAGCTCACTTACCATCATAAGCCCATTTTTTACCTAAGAAGAAATGAAGACAAAAT
Source organism: Hoplisoma paleatum (assembly GCA_028565875.1). Lineage (NCBI taxonomy): Eukaryota > Metazoa > Chordata > Actinopteri > Siluriformes > Callichthyidae > Hoplisoma > Hoplisoma paleatum. Next base: position 8,422 of record JAOTRQ010091529.1, read on the forward strand.
CAGTTTTGGTGGAAAGTGCATTTTTGTACAAAATCAGTTTTACACTCTAGTTGCAACCGGACCACATTATTGTAAAATCTAGTAGAACCTGCTTCACCTTTTCATCAAGTAATCAAAATTAATCAATAAAAATTGGTTTTGTTTTCTATGCATTGTGTGGTGAATGGTAAATACGTTAAAATATTAAAATTATCTTTGAAAGTCCTTGAAATTACTGGTATGTTCAAGACATTAATAGCTAAAGGTTAAGAACAGGACTTGTGATCAAAAAGTGGCAAGTTTAAGCCAGACAACTTCCAAGCCACTGTTTGTGCTACAGTTTATCACAATATGTTGCTTAAAATAATAAGCAAAACATTTTTCGCTCAATTTGAAGTGTTGCTCAAATAGATTACTATAATAACCAATAACCTAGTCAATACAGGGGCTGCAAGCCTAGTTAAACATTTAACAATATTAAATTTCAAGCCTGCATACCTATACTTGATCTATACTTGATCACAATATGACTGTTTTAACATCACCAACACTAGCACAAGGTAACAAGTCTAAATAACAGTAAATACACGCTGGCAGGGTAACATGTTCATGTACCGTCAGTGCAGACCATTTAAACTGGTTAGTAAAAAACTCCATCAAAACAAAGAATAATCATCATCATAATAAATAATTGCCAAAACAACAACGTAGAAACATCTCAGACATCTTACCACTGAAGAAGCGTGGACATGTTATTAGGAGCACTGATAAGATAGATAATAACATTACGAAACTTGCTCGTTATCACCCCGATTTGCAACAGATTCTGTAAATGAGATTCACACACTGACGCTTTTATATTAACCACGCCGGTGTTCACCCGGCAAACTGTGACGTCACCTCCATCATTACTTCAGCCACACCGACTTAGCTTCAGACACACAAACACTTATAACGCTTAAACACGCCGTTATGTCAGAAAAGCGAATTAAGCTAAGCGTTTACCTCATGTTTTACATCAGAATTTGGTTTAGTCGTGTCGTGTTTTAACAGACGTGATGTTTCTACATATAACAAAAACATTTTCAGTGGAAGGAACTAAAACTGCAGTTGCAGTCAACATGAGGAGAAACATAACATGCCTCGCTTACACAAACACCACATTGCCAAAAGTATTTGCTCACCCATCAAAATGATCGAAATCAGGTGTTCCAATCACTTCCATGGCCACATTTGTATAAAATGAAGTACCTAGGCATGCAGACTGTTTTTACAACTTTGTGGAAGCAGTTTGGAGCTGGCCCCTTTCTCTTCCAACATGACAGTATTTGGAAATCGATGGCCGAGTCTGGTGTTGATTCATTTGACCTCAGCCTGATAGAACACCTTTGGGTTTCATTTGGGGTGAAGAGAGCGAGGCCTTCTTGTTTCTGGAAAAATGGTCAAGAATACATATAAACACACTTTAAACTAGATAATGAATGGAAAGATAGAATGGATCGTTTGTAGAAGCCAGATGTGTGACGTTCAACATGTGAAAGTAAAACACATCATGAAAACTAGATGAATTTCATTATCTTGAGTATTTAACCTTCAATGTGTTAAGTTAACTACTCATCACAAACGAGTTTAGCAAATCCAGTAATAAGACAAGCCTGTTCAGTAAATATCCACAAGATGGCGCGGAAACACCAAATAGTACACGACAACAAACGATTCATTTGATGAAATTACTATAATCAATCAAGGGCGTAACTTTAGGTCTAACATTGGGGGGGTTATGCTGAAATGATGTCCTTTTATTGGGGGGGGGGGTCATAACCCCCCTAACCCCCGTGTAAATTACGCCAGTGTAATTAATTACCTTAGAATATTAAATTCACGGAGCGACAATATGGTTCTTAGAACAAGCACTATTAATACACATTTAAATGAATGAAGTTTTTGAAAAAATACAATGTTAAATAATGTAAGTTGCTGATGGCATTAAGTGCTGTTTTTAAAGTTTAACTTAAGTTGGACTCAACTGTAACCATTACCATGAATATAGTTTATGGAGATGTCAAGAAGGAGATAGGTGGTTGTGGACGTTAAACATCCTTTATGAATGTGCATCCAACTTATGGGATGCAAAAACAATTTGGGGCATTTTGTGGTACCTGCCACATGTTATTTACATTTACTTCAGTGGTAGGCTGACACCCATCAGGGAACTTCAGTAGAAGTGGGTAGAGCACTTTCCACTCACTAACAATAAAGGGAACACTCAAATAACACATCCTAGATCTGAATGAAAGAAATATTCTCATTGAATACTTTGTTCTGTACAAAGTTGAATGTGCTGACAACAAAATCACACAAAAATCATCAATG
>JAOTRQ010091540.1:0-10773 GCA_028565875.1 Hoplisoma paleatum
TAGTCGATTAGTTGAAGTAAATGACGACCACTGGTCCACCAACAAAATCCTTGGTTGTGGACAGCCCTAATATCTACAGAATACGCCGTACCTCACTAACTTAATTTCAAATTACAAGAGCAAAACCACACTACAATTAACCCTGATAATGAAGCGTAAAACGGAAGGCAAAGATTCCTTTAGCTTTATCTTTCTATGTGCTGCGGAATCCCAACTGCACTGCCCCCCCCCCACACACACACACACACTTTTTTCTCCAGGAAAGATAGTGCTGCTTTAGATGTCGTTTCCTGCACTGCTCTCATGCTTGCACAGCACAAAATAAAACACACAAAAAAGAATAAACATTCATGTAGCAGACAAACAACAACTTACCTTATACAGTATATGAAACAACATCCATGTGCAATCTTCTAGTTCTAAACACGAATACAATCTACAATTTTACATTTTGAGCTTGAACCGTTGTTGGTTTGATTACTGGACCAGCACCTTAACCATTAGACGTGGGAGCCTTTCAAACCGACACTGATGTGTACTCGTTACAATACGACTCTTATACATCACAAAAGCAGTGAACCCGAGACAAGGTCAAATGGACGTAGCGCAAATGAATGAGATACATAGCAGGTTTATTAAATCTGTAAAAAGAGGAGTGACGGCAGTCTTTCTTTATTCTCCTAAATATATTGAGTTAAAGCTCTCAAGGTGAAACTACTCATGCGGTAATTTTTGAAAGGTTCTTGCCTGTTCTGGCCTGTAATTTATCTGATTATCCGATTAATCAAAATAATTTTCAGTCGAATACTCGAGTACTAAGATGTCTGTAAAAACCCAATGAGACAATCATGCTTAAATGGACTGAGGAAAAGATTGTATTATGATGTTCTAAGTAGCTCAACAATAATCCTAAACTCTACAATCAATAACAGTTAAAAACATGACAAGGCCGGGGATATATCTAGTATTTTCTTCAACAGACATGCATAAAATATATTTACCAAACAAAAACTAGAATGTCTAATGTCTTATTTGAATCCAGCAAAAAACATACACAAGTCTCAGTTTCATCTATCTTGGTTCTTATCTTGGTTGTTTTTTTTATTTCTAGAATTATTAGATCATTTTTATATTACTGACTGCTTATCCAATACCTATACTTAGTGGTTAGCGTAGTCTCCATACAGCTAAAAGTCTTGGGTTCGATTCCCGAGTAAAGCAAGCAGTCTCTCTCAAGCAGTCATGGGCAATGACGTTTTTGCAAATCCACTTCACTTGGATGTTTTGGACTGTTTCAGGAAACATGAGCTCCAGTAGGAAACCTTTACAGATACGAACCGAGCGTAGAAACTCCTCACAGAAAGGACCCAGTCCACCCCACAGAGTCATCCAGGGTTAATATGAAAACGATTACCTTTTGATATACACTATAGGTTAGTCTAGGTATACTATGGAGAAACTGCCAAGGATGCGAGAAAGATAAGGTACAAGCAATTTCCTAAAGGTCTGGTGGACCAAAAGTCACAAAGTAGTTTCAGACAGTAAACAGCTTGTGTAATAGAGGGCTCACACAATAATAGTTCTCATCAGATGAGGTTCGAAATTCTCAGCTTCGACATTCAAGAGAATTGTGTCAGGTTATGTTAAATAATAAAGTGGATACATTTCACCCGAGCACATTAAGCTACCAGACAGCTGCCGATCTAACCAGACAGGACGCAAGAACGGGGCCGGTGCTGGATCACCAAGATAGAAGCACAATCAATGGGAGCAAGTCAAAACTCTTAATGGTCAGACGAAGTATAATGAGCGTAAGCTTCTTTATTACAAATGGGGCATCCCAAATCACGCACTTGGACACTTCGAGCACCATGTTTTAGTGCATCCGGAAAAGACAATAAATCTCAGCCCACTGAAAGTAGACGCTCGGACAAACAGACACTAAGAATGAAAAATTTGGAGGTTCACATTGAGCGACACAGGAGGTAACGCAGGACCGTTACATGGCAACGACATCCATTTGGTTTTAGCTGTTCCAGCTCCAGCTTTAGCAACCAACAGATAAAAGGACCTGGCTGTGGTTGCCCTGATGACCGCCATGCAGTAGGTCGTTATCAAACAACAGGCTCAAGTCCCTCAAACACAACTGGAACGAGAAATATTGAGCGTCCTTTCGGCTGAGAAACATTGACCCTCGGCTTTATCACTGTTTTGACTTTGCCATCAAAAGCAAGAACCTTGTTTGTGAGTTCTTTAGTGCAGAAACTTTAATTTCATCTGAATCTGGCAACACGAACCGTGAATACACAGTGATGCTCTTTGGACTTATTAGTGCCCCAGCCATCTTTAAAGGTGAAGTAATGAGGTGTGCTGGGAAGCACTGAGGCATAAGATTTTTGATTTAAATGACTCAAATGATGTTGAACAGACACAAAATCACAATTATGTGGTGAGTTGATTTCAGCTGCCTGACTTTTCCACCAAGTCCATCACTGGTACATCATTATAAAAGATTTCCACACACTATTCTGAGCATTAACATTAGAACCTAAAACATCAAATAACCATTTTCGAGTTAGTTTTGCTTTAATAATCGTTTCTCCGTTTCATTATTTAAACAGTGAAACATTTGTGAATCCCTGCAGTCAGTTTGGCTTCCAGCTAAACAATGAGATTTGTGCTTTTTTTCTGTTTGACACGGTACATTTCAAACAGCATAAAAAGCAAGCAGAGACATTTGTAGTTTTTATTCAGGACTGTGATGTAATGCAATTTGCTGTTTTTGCTGAAGGATTGGGTACATCTCTGTAAACCTTAGAAAAATTAATCAAACATACATGTATGGAAGATTATTCATATAGCTGACCAAAACAAACAAATAAACAAATTACCTACTAGACAGTTATCAACTTAAGTCTTGTGAACACTTTCATGGGAAAGTGCTGTCTCAAATAGTGTATTTATTCATCTCAAAGTGTAAGTGATGGACAAACATTTGATCAGGGTCCTTCAGCGTGGCCAAAACAGCCACCAGCATTTGTGTATATAATGAAATTGCTTTTGTTTACCCTCCACGAACGAAGTGTATTACATAGTATCATATAATAGCCAAATTCTATAATACACATATAAAGATATAATAACCACAATCATTTAAATACCATCTACCGATTATCTAGTTTTACTGGATAACTGCTTAATCCTGTTTAGGGTCACACACTGGGCAATATATAGAATACACTTCCATAATAGTTAAAATCATAACTGAAACATATAGGAACATATATTTCATAAGATATTACAAATGGAAATATATTTCATATTAACATATTGTGTGGCACACACACATTATGTATTGATTACCTTGAATCTCTTAAAAGTCATTATTGTTTAGTTTGGATACAATGCGTAGTCCCTAACATCCCCAAACCCCTTCAAGATCATTTAAAGTGTTTTCCATTAACCCAACCAGACGTCTAAAGTAACTCAGTATAAAGACGTTTCTGTAGCTGGAGGTAAACAAAAGGATGCACTTATATAAAGACAGCAACACAGACAAAGGTATTGCTTTAGTGCTAATCCAATAATTACTTTGTTACACTTGAGCAGATTTTATGGATGAGTATGTCTGATCCTGCTAAACTATAATCACTCTGTGGACACGGTCACACACACACACACACACACACACACACACACGCACGCACGCACGCACGCACACGGCTCTCATTGTGCAAGAACTTCCGAAGAAACCCCACTACTTTTCTGTTTAGCCATTCCAATACATTCTCTTTCCCGTCCTCCATTGTGCATTTCCTCGTTTTGGCCATTATCAGGTCCGACTGATAAAGGAGGCTCACTTCCTGATTTGGCTGCTGACCTCCAGGGTGAAGGTCTTAAAGGTTAAAGTCCGTGCTGGGAACAGGAAATCGGGCACAGGACTGTGAGAGCGACAGTTTGAACTCCCGGAAGACTAATGTGGAACTGATTTTTTTTAAAGTGCATAAGCATACATATAATATGGCAAGCACTGCCAGATTTACAACCGAGACTTGTTAACTGGCAGTAATCAATCATTTTTAAAGAGTTTGTAAAAGCTCTGTAGATCTGAAAGGGTTTCCATATGGCCAAAATCTGTACTGTTGATGTTTCAATCGTTTCAGCTGCAAATGACGTGTTAATCAACATTAATTTCAAGCATCACAGAAAGATCAAATATGTTTGAATAGTTTATAGATCTTTAGATTTTGGTTGGATGGAGCCTTGATGTACAGTGAAGTCATTTGTTTTCGAATTTGTTAATAAACGGAGTTTTGAAAAGTGTAGAAACATTTTGAAGAATCTTCGAATAATCAATATCAATATTTAGCTATTATGATCTATGAATTTTTACCAGACCCACAAGTCTTAAGGTCAAAAGATGTCCAAGATGAGGCATTCATAGATATATAAGTCAATCATAGACGTAGTTACCATCCAGTCTTAGAATCGCCGAAGGATTAATTTCGTTATTATTTACCTCATTAATATTAAATCATTCTTTGTAGTAGGATCATGTTTTACACACTTTGGGTTGAATTTACGATCAAACAGGAATTTACAGGTTATACGTCAATTAAAGTATTTAAGGTTGAACACAGTCCGTACTTGAAAGTCTTTAGACTGTGAGAGAAAACTAAACTTCCCAGAAAAAGCCCACACTTAGACACGGAAAACATGCAAATGTTGGGAATTAAACCGGCAACCTTTTGATCACAAGCAAAGTTCTCTAACCAGCAGGCCACGGCTGCCTGATCATATTTACAAACACTCCATGGGTCTGAAGACTTCATGTTCACAGTCAATTATCCTAAAGTCTATAATGCCCTACGGCTCTTCTGGTAATTTAATATAGAGAACTTTTGGTTTGCGCCCCATGATGCTTATTTATCCTAACTAGCTTATTTAACGGCTGACTGTAAGTCTTATACGTTTAAACAGTGACCCAGAGTTCCCTGGTCATCACCATTAAAGCTGTTGAGAACGTGACACCATCGTAAAAAAAAGCAATTACAGTAGCTTAATAAGGGGGGTAAAAAGTTTAACTAAATATTGTTTGCTGTATTTTTATTTTATTGCTTTGGCATGACGTTTTCCAGTATGAATAGTGTTACAGTATGAAAAACATCGTATATTAATAAGTAATGAGCTTGAGAAAGACCCAGTTTCTTTAATTTACTCTTTTATTGTTTAAACACATTATTGTTTCCATGCTTTGCAAACGCCAAACTTGATAATCGAGTACAGAAACAATATTTCTTTAATAAGGCATCTGCTAAATACTGCAAATGTAAAATGTAAATGCTAATCTTACTAACCAGTCAAGAAGTTCAACATCAAACACGGTCATGGATAATTGTGACTGTAAGAGGAAACCTGACCACCAGGGGAATCTTTCCCACCCCACCTTGTCGAAAAGAATGCCTAGCCCCTCACAGAAAGGAGTGAGGAGAGATAAGGACCTTGCTCGGGAGCCCAACACTGGTAACTCGATGGTAATGGGGACTGGCAACCTTCTGATCTCCAGCTCAATATATCAATATGACCAATGATTAATAGCCCAACATCTTAACCACTAAGCCATCAATGCCTTATGTGAAATATAATAAAATAAGTTGAAATAAGTAGCTGTATGGTATTATTCTCATATCTCATATACTTAAACATATACCAAGGATCCCAACAGAGAGGAATCGTTACGTTTAAACTTAAACATAGAATGTATGATATAAAACTAAATAGAAATTGCCATCACTAAGAAAAGAGGAATGTGTTCTGAATTGACAACAGAAATAGCTTCAGCTAAACACGATGCTTCATTATCTTTCATACGTAGTTTGTTATTTACTTGGATATGCTACATTTGCCTCCTGACACTAAGCGTATTAATATTTCAATATGGAAAGCAAGTATTTTAAATCTCAGCAAAGAATATCAATCTGCACACGTTTATTTTTCTATTTGTCTGATGTCCAGAAAAACATGATTAATTAACAGATGTCAACAACAACAAAAAAGAGACATCCTAGCCATGGCTAAGTGGTTGTGGTACTGGAATAGTAACACTCCCAGACAGCTGATGTTGGGCCCTTGAGCAAGGTCTGTAACGCCGACCATGCACCATACAACTTTCCACTCGATTTGCTGTCGCAGACAGATTTCCAGGATCTAAATAAAATCTTAAAAGTTGCGTTGCACTTGCATCATCTCGATCGTTCAGTATACGGCGATCAGGATTGCTTAATATTATCATAAGTCTTAAAGACTCGGCTCCCACAAAAAGTAACGTAAACACTACGTGACCCAATCAAAGCTCATTTAAAGACCAAACGAGAAGCCGCAAAGCAAGTACTGGAATCTCTGGCTGGTCGTTTGCAGTGGCTGTGTTATTGTTTGTTTTAAGTACCAAGCAATCGAACTAATGAATGTTTCTATAGTTAAAACTATGTTACTTTATTGTTGACGCAATGAAGCCAGCCAAAAACTGTAATTTCTTATGCTTTACTTAAAGCCTGATATTCTGGCATCTGGAACTCATCGCACGACTCACTGAGCGTAAACCAGAATGGCAGAAGCTTTTATATTTATTTATATTTACAGTCAAAGTGTCATTTATTGCAGTCTTATCTGAAATACTGGAGCCATCCGTCACAGGACCCACCCATATATCCATATACAGGACCCATATATGTGTGCTGTATTTGTCTTTAATCTATTTAGTCGATTCGAGTCTATTATACTTTTGAATTCTAATTAAGATGTCTGCTAAATGTAAACGTAACTGCTTAAATCGTATCCGTGTGAACGTTACTCTTGAAGTGGGAAGTGGACTGTTGTTTGGCCAGAACTCCCTATGGCCACTTCAGGCTCCTAAAATAGCAAGTGTGCTATCCCATACAGCACAAAAGGATGACATTTACAAGGTTCGGGTGAAATGCCCGAACTGTGGTGAATTCTACAAAGAGTTAGTGTGAGAGATCCAGAGAGATGCAAGCATGTGACCTCATGCGGGTTCAGAGTCGTCAAGAACATCGTTCACTGCTAAAATGACTTCCCGTCCTAAACTCTGAGAAATCCATACACATTATATTCTACAATATGATGTTATTATGCTGATATAAGAATAAGAAATATGTAATGTGCTGAACAGATAGTATATACATAACGATACACTTTTCCCCCTGATGTGAAGCACACAATGTTTCCTAATTTATTTAAACGAAATAAAACAAATGATGACAAAATGTATCGTTATTACTCTGTTCATAAAACTAAAAACTGTTTATCATCTTTTATTAATCTACATAAAGCATGTCTTTTTACTTCAGACGTAGGTCCGAAGTTTTCCAAACGAAACTGCACATAGATGAAATTTCTAAACAAATCCTAAATTCTGGAGCAGCTGTGGCCTAGTGGATAACGTGATTGGAAGGTTGAAGGTTCGATTCAAAGAGTCAACGGGTCATGAAGGTACTGAATCCTTAACTACTCATGGGGCACCTATGTGTGTTTGTGTGTGTGTGTGTGTTTTAATCCCACTCCTAAACAAACAGCAGGTCCGGTGACGTCACTGTACCATCCGTGAGCACTGTACACCTTCCGGATCACGGACACAGTGCAGGCGGTTCTGCTGATGATTATTGCTTACGTGTTTTTGTTTTCCTTCCCTTTAGCTGAATGAGAGGAAGCAGTTGTGCAGCACACGTTTTGTCTCTCGGCTAATAGTTATGACATGTGTGTGTGGCAGACGCGCCGCTGCTATCTTTATCAGTCTATCAGATGTAGGAGAGGAAAAGTCTGACCGGTAAAGTTTGCACTATAGGATTAGGATTTAGACTTACTGAAGCCAGTTGGAAACAATCCAACACTCATTTTCGGAGCCGGTTTTCTTGTGGTATGAGACACAAAACTAATGATACTAAAGCGACTAACAAACTAAAGATAAGTTTCTCACCACAATAACGATTGCACTGTTTCAACCGAGGACTTCACTAGACAGGACGTCTATTCCACTACCACTAAACGCCAATAAACAATCGACATTATTAGTTTTGAGTGTCACTCGAAGCAGAGTTTTCTGAACTAGCAAATTTAGACACACATACTGGCAAAAGTACGTGTCTCTAAATTTGCTAGTGGACACAACACACACTAAACCGACACCATTTTACCTGTGTAACAGAAGCAGAGAGACATTCGACAAATTAATCAAGTTAATAACAAGCATCACCAAATCAGAAGCGGAGGCAACTGCTTCGTATAAATGTAAGTAGCTTTAATGAAATAATGCATTAGTAGGGAATAAACAAAAGCAAAAAAGTCATACAAATCTTTATATAAACAAAATGTTGTGTACCATTAGCGACAACCCATGATGTACCCAAGTATGCACTAAGAAGCCAGTACACACTAAATTAAGGTACACTTACATAAGTACATACGTTAGTTAGCTGTGTAGAGACCAATTTAGGGAATTGACGTGGTAGGAGTGCAAAAGGGTCCAACATTAGTGACGACACGGATCGTCATGATGATGTACTCTACATCTAGTGACACATTTCATTAAAATCACATTATTTGATCAATTAATTTCTTAAATTAAATTTCTTTTCTTTGATTCTGTATTCATTATATTTAGAAAACAAAAGTAAAAGTATTTTGAAGTCCTAAATACAAGCACATTGTTGGTGGGTGGTGTGGTGAGACTGAAAACGAACCGATCTAATAAAAAACCCATAAATGCTCTGAGGCCAAAGATATTGGCCGTATTGCAGTGATAAAGCTGAACTATATGGACACTGCGTTATATTTTATGTAGTGTGTGATTACGTGCTGGCGCTTTAACACTTACTCGTTCTTCTCTACAGAGAGGGTCAGCGGCCGACCTTTTGCTTCGATCAGGACCCTCAGTGATTTTGGATGGTTCTGGGGGGGGGGAAATGCATTGAAAAGGTTTTTAATCCTTCGGAACTGTTATGTAACTGATGTAAGTACACAGAGTACACACATTTGTACACACATTTTAAATATGATGCCTGTAACACACACAGAAAAAGTTGGGACGGGGACTAAAAAGCAACAAGATACAGAGTAGTCTATAAAAAGTAGGTGAATTGGTACCAGGCGAAGGAATCGTGCTTGTGTAATAAATATAGTCACATGAGCTCAAGTGCTGTTAATGAAGGAAAACGAATGAAGGCCACTGCTGAATGAAGCTGTGTTCGGGAACATAGGATGGCGACCTCGATTTTTATTTCTATTTACATCCATTGTGTCCATTCTGTACGACATTTTTATGTCTTCCAAATTGCAAATTCCAATTTTATTTGTGTTTTTCCAATTCCTGATTTCTTTTTTTTGGTTTGTGTTACACTTAAAATGTTTCAGATCACCAAACACATTTAAATATTAGCCAGAGATAACACAAGTAAACACAAAATGCAGTTTATAAATGAAGGTCATTCTTATTAAGTGTTATACCCCCTTAAACCTAATGAACCATCTTTAGAAACAACACCTGTAATCAGGCATTCGTGAGTCTTTTACAGAGCTGTGAAGGGATTTTCCCTCATCTTGGTAGATCCGCCTTCATTATACAAATTCATAAGAATCAATGCATGAATGAATCAGATCAAAGATCAGTTTAAAATATTAATAATTTCTTTCCATTTCAAGAACAACTTAGCTTCACTGCGTCCACACGTAGCAAGAAACCGAGACAAGTGGCACGATCTGTTGAGTGATTATTAACAGTGCCGTAATTGCCATAATTGCGGCTCTATAATTAAGTGTGATGTACGTACCAGATTTCAAAACATCATTGTCCAAAAGTTCAATACCGTGTCATCAAAGCAGCCAGAAAGCCAAATATAATTAATACCATCGAAACTGCAACATTAAAATTGCCATTTTGTCATTTTCTTTTGTGTATTTTCTGTGCCGCAGTACGCCCTCACATGGCAGCGTTTAACCTATGCCTTGGCCTAATATTACAGCTATTTAATAACGGGCCGCCCTATCACACACGGCTCTCTGACAAACACACACAGAAAGACGTGTAATATCTTTGGTAAGAGAATAACAGTGTTACTGTGACAACAGCTCTCAGTATTTTATTTTTCTATTAAAAATTGGATTCCTTAGATTTAATGTACTCTTGAGAATAGATGAAATACTTGCGATTGAAGCTGGGGCAAGACAAAAACAACAACAACAACAACAATGTTTCCGAACAGTGTTTTATTTGTATTTGCTGGGTGCCCCGATGAATCAAAATCTCACAGGCGCGTGTGGGTCATCATTTCCTTTTAGTGCCTTTTCATTCTTTAAAAAATGCCGTTCATGTGTATATAGTGTGAGACATTATCCGGATGGTTTATGGATTGCTTGGTGATGTTGCAAATAAAATGATGAAGGTCTTTAATATCTGGACAGCGCTGAAGATTAAGCTCACAATAAACCAGACACCGTCCTAAATTTACCTTAAAAACATTTTGGAAACACAATTTCATCCATAGCAACTTACATTTCGGATTATATACTAGGAATGTAAGATGCAGTATACCCACGATGCAATGCAATTTATTGCTTCTCTTAAGAAATTGAATACTGTATTTGTGACTACCTTTTAAGTATGTAAAAACTAGGGCTGTCCACGACCAAGGATTTTGTTGGTGGACCAGTGGTCGTCATTTACTTCAACTAATCGACTAATAGTCGACTAAAAATACCATT
>JAOTRQ010091561.1:0-10772 GCA_028565875.1 Hoplisoma paleatum
TGTGTGTGTGTGTGTGTGTGTGTGTGTGTGTGTGTGTGTGTGTGTGTGTGTGTGTGTGTGTGTGTGTGTGTAAATGAGACACAGATGACGAGGTCGCATCTAGTGAATGGTTCAGTGATGGTTTAAGAACCGACTGTGGCTGATCCCTGGAGTTCGGGAGCATCTAGGATCGTCATGTACTCGATGTTCAGGGCTCCTGTCAGCGCTTGAGCCGGTTCTCTCTGTATTCGGCTCGTGTGGGGTCCGGCATGGCGGCAGCTGTACCTCCGTAACACAGGCGGGGGGGAATCGGGACCGTCGCTTCGGTACCCCAAAGTCAGCCGGGAGAGTTTCGGTTTTAAAGCGGGGACTAGTTTATTTTCTGAAATGGCAGGTATGTCGGTGTGTGTTATGATGCTCCTTTACTTGCTGGGATCTGGATACGGTGCGTTCACGTTCACCGAGGAACCGTCGGACCGGGTGCATAAATCGGATGGGTACTGCAGCTGGATCTTACGGGCGCACGGTGCCAAGAAAGAAAGGTACTCCGAGTTTCAACTCCGTGTGGAAGGAGAACCGGAGAACTACCAGCCTGGGAGTACTTACAGAGGTACAGCTGGGGTTTAAAGTTCCAGCATCGTTCCTTCACTTGAAACTATGGTTCAGTTAAGATACTGTGCGGAGTTTGCATGTTCTCCCCGTATCTGTCAAGGTTTATTCCGGATATTCTGGTTTCCTCAGACAGTCGAAAGAAACTGGAGACACTAAATTCTCCATGAGAACTGATATCAGTCATGAATGTAATCACTTGGCAAAACCATCTGGGCTTTCGGTGTGGATTTGGCATGTTCTCTGCGTGTCTGTCAGGGTTTACTATGGGTATTCTGGTTTCATCCGACAGTCCAACGAAATACTGTCAGGTTTATTGGCGACACCAAATTCTCTTCTCTTAAAATGGTGTAATGGCAATCTGTGGAGTTCTGTGTGGAGTTCTGTGTGCATGTTCTCCGAGTGTCTGCCAGAATTCACTCTGGCTGTTTTGGGTTTCTCCCATGGTCCAAAAACGTGACCAAACGTGGCCGTGTTTGAATAACTGATTTCTTGTCATGAATGCAATTCCGTTGTTGCATAAGATCTGTATTCAATTTTAAGGCAATCCAGGACTTTCTGTGTAAACTTAGCATGTTCTCCCTGTGTCTGTATGCATTTCTGTGTCTGGGTACGCCAGGTTCTTCCTGTAGTCTAAAAACATGCTGTCAGGTTCATTGAAGACACCTAAATTGTCTCGTGTATGTGGTTGTCTCTGTACTCTGCAACAGATTCGTGACCTGTTTAAGTGTTTAGTGTATCCGCCCAGTGTATGTCACACCGTGACCCTGAATAGAATTAAGCAGCGGTAAAACCAGATTGTCTAGGCAAATATTAATTTTACAAATATGAATCAGTGTAAACGTCAGTTAATCTCATTGTTTTAATCTCACAAAAACAAAGTTTGATTTAAAAATGTATTAAAACATATATAAATATATGCATTTAAAAACAAACTGTAAACTGTGACATCGATTCAAATGTTTTCATCAATCCTATGTAATTACTGAGAGTTTAAAGCTCTAAGCAAAAATGACAGATGTTCAGTCTGTTCTAGTGCTAATGGCACAGAAGACAGAATTGATTTAATAAGAAGTAAATACATTAATTGTTTTTTTAGACCTGGAGAGACCAATAGAACTGCTTCTTTATTAAGCAAAACCTTACTCCAGTGTACGTAGACAACAGTCCAAGAACATTCACCTGCTGTTAAACCCAATAATCATTCTTACAGTATGAAGAGCATTTACACTAACAATGTGCTACCAGAAAAAAAAAAACACTATTAGTCTTTTGAGTGTTACGTCTAATCAATTTGCCTTAATTATCATCTAGGGTCACCCATTAACACTAAAAGCTTAACAGGGGACACATGCTGGACAAGGCATCCGTCTATTGAACGATCACACAACTAACTCACTACCACACAGAGGCAATTTAAAGTAGTATCAGTACAAGGAACCCACAGGAGACCCGGAGAGAACAGACAAACTTTTTGACCGTGAAATGGTACCCATGTCCCCAGGACTCCACTCCCACTGTGCTACTGTGCCACTTATGTAAATGTTAAAGCTTATAAATAAATTAAAAAAAACATTACAATAATTTAAGAAGCTGTCTCATCTTAACAGATTAGACAGAGCATATTTACTTCGGCTAGTGTGGTGAATATTAGTGAATGCATATTTATAATGGTAATTTAAATAATTTATTTTTAGAAATGATTTCAGCCATTTAGTAGGTAAAAGACAAAGAAACAGGTGCCCATTCATTGCAGGACAGACACACACGCATCCCCCCCCCCACACACACACACCTATAGGGCAACTCAGTGTATGCAATTAACAGCATGCTTTTGGAATGTGAGAGAAGCTCTTGCACACACAGCTTAAACATCTAAACTCCAATTAGAAAGAAATCTTCTTGCCGTGAGGGTACAGTGCTACCCACTCAGACCCCATGCTGCTGAATTAACAGAGTATTATTTGTATTTTAAATAAAAAGATGATTATGCATACATGTTGTTTAGCAATATCATTTGATAATAAAATTATCCATGTGATTAGTTTCTAAAACTTTGCTGTTTTCTTTTGTAGTCTCATTATTCACCACGAACAGCGCTTACTTCAGAGGCTTCACACTGATTGCTTTAAAAGAAAGACGAAATGGAGAAAAAGAAGAAGATTATGCAGGAAATTTTGAGGTAAGAGTGTTACATAATCGCACACTATTATATAGTCTAAAATAAATAAATAAACACACAAAACCTTTTGTGTCAAAAGCTTTGGCCACCTTGTATTATCACCAAGAGACAAGATTACATTTGAGCAACGTTTAACCATTGGTTAGGGCAACAGCCTTGAATGTGTTTCTTCAGATTAAGATTTCGTATGCATTAATAAACAAAGCCCAAGACCTTAATCATGTTTTAATTGAAAGAAAAAATCTACAACTAAGTTTGGTAATAAACTTTCTCACTGATTTTTTTAATGCGAAAATGTAATGTGAAAATGTAAAATGTAGAGAGGATTGAAAATAGAAAAACTAAAGAATAAAAAATCAATGGGAATATTGAGATTTCTTTGGGAGACACTGTCACATCAGTTCTAGTAGTGATGAGACACAAACATCCCAAACTGTTGGAACTTTAATTGCTATTGTGCTTTAAAAGCTTTTTCCAATTGATACTTTCTATGAGGATTTAATTTGGGGATCAGTGATCTACAGTACTACAACTGTGGTGGTTCGTTCATACAGCAACTAATTAAATGTCATATTAGGATTCATAGAGAGAATTTTTGCACTGTAGCAGTTTGTATTAATATGTAAATGAAAGATTTCTTTTGTATTATCACTGCTGTCTTGCCTGGTCATTTTCAAAGCAAATACGTCACTGAACAAAAAAAAAATGGACTGACAAGCATATTTAGTTTCTGAAACTCTTTGTTCCTTTTAATTTCATGCTTTTTGTCAATGCTGATTTAATAGTAACAGTTTAAATAGTTTTATAAATCTGTAGCCTACTGTTTGTGGATTAGGTATTACAAAGTTGCTGTTGGCCACTTAAGCAAAGCCCTTAATGCATTTACAGGTTTACAGTAAGTATGTGGACCGATTGGGTTTACTGGGATTTCAGCATAAATTAGTCGTTAAATATATTCAGATCTTTATCTAAAACTCAGCAATAGACAAACAAACATTCGACTTCATAATTAATCTCCATTCCATAGGTTGGAAAAAGTATGTGAACCTTTGCCTTTAATAACTAGTTGACCGTCCATTGAAAGCAATAACCTCAACCAAACGTTTTCTTTAGCAAAAGACCTGCACATATGTTAAGAGGAATTTTGGACCTCAACAAGGCTCTTAACAAAACTGTTTCAGTTCAACAATATTCTTAAAAGGTCTGGAGTGAACTGCTCTTTTGAGGTCATGCCACATTCTCTCAATCTGGTCAGGACTTTTGTTTCAAATTGACACTGTCGTGATGCAGAGTGTGTGGGTCCACGTCAACCCCATTTGCAGAGCCAATGTATCGCTGGATGCGCACCTCTGACATGTTAAGGGGAAACGAAAGGATTAGCGATGCAGCCCACAATGCTAAGCACGATAACAATGGTGTATGAACAGTTTTAAATAAAGTTTTCGCTCCCTCCATATGGCGGTGAATCGATGTTTTGTTTATGATCCAACATTTCAAAGAATTTGTTTATTAATCAAACAGCTTAAAATAAACAACAACGTTTCTTGCTCGTCGCCAAAATGAGCCAGAGGGTAAAAACATACGCGATAGAATGCTCAGAAACTCACTACCATCTAGTGTTATGGCAGAGAATTACTTCACGATGCATATGGCCTTGACTATAAAAAAGAAGAAAAAGGTTGAGGCGATAGCGTGGTCACAGAAGAATTTTCGTCTTGACTGGGCCACTCCAGAAAGCGTATTTCTAAACCATTCTGTTGTTGATTTACTTCTATGTTTGGGTTATTGCCCTGTTGCATCACACATCTTCTGTTGAGCTTCAGTTTGTGGACAGTTTTGTCCAAAGACAAAATGTCTTGATAAACTTGGGAATTATTTCATTCAGTTTATGACTGGAATCCATCCAGGCCCCGTGACTGCAAATCAGCCAAAACTGTGATGCCCCCTCCACCATATTTCACAGTTGGAATGAGGTTTTGATGTTGGTGTGCTGTGCCTTTTTTCACACAAATGTTTCTTCGAAATGATTTAATTTTGGTATCATCCATCTACAGAATTCTGTGTAACATCCATGGTGCTTTTTTTTCTTCAAATGTGCAGCAATTGTTTTGTTTTGGACAGTAGACCTTGTTTAATGTTTTACTTCTTGTAGATTTGTCAACGAATGTCTTTAGCTGACACCCTGGGATTCTTCTTCACCTCATTGAGCATTCTGTACTGTGCTCTTGCAGTCACCTTTATAGGACGACCACGCTTAGGGAAAGTATGCATAGTGCTGATTTTTCGACATCTGTAAGCAGTCTGTCCGTCTTGTTTGTCTGTCTTACCTTGGAGACGTGAATATCAAGGCTGTTAGAAAGGCTATATAACCCTTTCTAGATTCTTGCAAGTCAACAATTCTTGAATGTAGGTCTTCTGAGCATCGTATACACGTTCCTGAAAAGTGTCTGTAGACTCCTAAACTTAATCGCATCAGTTTCACTACTTTGTTTTCCACCATTACTGCCTTCACTGCTAAATTTATGTCTCACGTAACACCAGAGAGGAGAAGAAGCAGAAATTGCTAGCTAACCTGTCTTATAAACAATAAATCTGATGAAGCTTCTCATCACAGGACTTTCTTCAGCACATGAGTGATTTCTTGCCTTGTGCACAGGTGGTTGAAGAGGTTTAATAACTGTCAACCTGGTGCCCAGCTTTCTATTTGTTTATAAGCTCTGATATTTAAATAGAGAATCTGGTATTGGATTACCAAATTGGCTCCTTAATACTTTTTCAGCTTCGTCTGTATCACACTGTGTGAACTTTTTATCTTTCCTTGTTCTAGTATTGTACAGTTTAATTGGGTTTTATGTTGAAATAAATTACTTTCTATGAAAGTATAAGTACTGTATATAAAGCCCAACTCTAACTTCATACCAGCTATATATTACAGTTTATTATTCATTTAAAAATAACAAATTTGTATTTTTATGTTATCACAATCTGTTTAGTCATATTAGTAATTATTCTTAATAATTATTTCTTTTTTGTAAACATTATTTTTTTTATATATAAATAAAATTCCTAGATGTTTTTTATTATCCAGTACAGGTCCCTAAGTTTCTGAACACAGTCTTTTTTCAAAAAGATTTTATTTATTTCAATAATGAGGGCCATTTTATTTCGGAGATAGGTACCATCTATAAAACAATTCTGAATAAAGTGTCAGTGAGTTTTATTTTATTAAATGTGCATGCTATAATCCCTATTTGTCAATAGACAATTGACTGATCAGTCTGATCCAAATTACATATTCAAAATGTATTTACTACAAATTTTGACATGCTCATAAACACATTTGAATTTCGGGACGGTCCCAATTAACAGCATGTAATCTGTGTAGAATTTTTGTCTTGCTGGCTTATAGATGCTGAGTGTAGATGATAAATGCTAGATGATAAATGATAAAAGCCTACTTTATCAAGCTTAAAGACTTAAAAAACTGCACGGGTCTCAAGTAAGTAAAGTCGTGGGTAATACGATAAGAACTTTTGTGCTTTAAAAATGAAACACTCAGAGCTACAAAAACACTTTAATTCTCCGGAGAACCTTTTAGTGCAATAGCTTGGTTCTCTATTGGTCTATTGTCCTTCATCATAGTGAAGTCAGGTTATTTAACACTAACTTACTCTGAAGACCTGGAAACTTTTCACTGTTTTTCCTTCAGCCAATACAATTTACCACTTATGCAATTGCTTCAGGATCTCCCCCCTCTCTCTTTCTCTCTGTCTTTCTCTCTATAGAAGGCACTTTCAGGATCTTTATTGAAACTGGGCCAGAGGGGTTAAGAGTAGGCCTGGTTGAAATTATGGTTTTTACTGTGCAATGTTGAAAATGTGTTTGATTGTAGCTTGTGGCTGTAAAAGAAAGTTAGATTCACCTTCCACATAATCCATTTAAAGCAATTAAGGTTTATGACCCTTCATTTTAATATGAGCCTGTTAAAGTGTTTATAGGAAATAATTTAACAATGTACTTTGGTTTGGTCAAGGACTGATTTGGAAGACAAAGTCTGGCTGTTGGATTTACAGTTCATACATAAATGTACTTGTTGGTCAGGTCATGTTAGGCTTAGCAGTTGCTTAGAATTTAGAGCTGTGGTAGATTTGTTTGCTAATTAGGACCGAAAACTAATTAATACATTACACCTTAGATTTCTTTAGAATGAGTTGGGATCTAATTAGTAAGTCAACATCAGTCTGGAATTATGCAAACAGGTGCATCTTGTAGAAAGCATTCTTGGAGTTGTGGTTGTTATAGTTACATAGCATGGGCTTACATAGCAAGCGACTAGTACGGTGAGAGTATATCACTTTACTCAAGGGTCCAACAGTCACAACCTGGCATGGGTGGGGCTTAAACCAGCAAACTTTTGATCACTAGCCATGTCTATTACCACTAGGCTACATCTTCTTTGATGCTTGCTAAAATGGGAACTATGAAATCAAGTGAAATCAAGCTCAGCTTGTCCTTTGTGATCTATAGCTAAAGTTTATGTTAATTACACCCAGCATGGAATTGATGGTCATAGAAATGATTAAAAAAAGTGAGCTATACACGAGCATATTCTATGTGTTTGAGCACATATGTGGTGTTGTTTGATATTGGTCTTGTTGTTTTCTCAGCTGGATCAACAGACTCAGTTAAACATTGCAGGCCAGAAGTCAGCTTGATGTTTCTCAAAGAACTAGAACTACTGCATTCTTACAAGATGCCATGGAGATCCAGAAATAAACACATATTAATATACAAATATAATATAGAATATATTATGACAGTATACAAAGAGTAAACCAGGGTTAAGGTTTTCACTCAATGGCCTAACAACAGCTGCAGGAAAAAAAACTGCACATTTCTTTAGATTTATTTTGATTCTATTTGATTGCAGATGGTTTGAACTTCATTAAATTTATTAATAAACTTAAATTGCTACAAAACATTCCTTAAAAAGTTGGGACAAGGACAATTTAGCGCTATCAAAGAGATTTAAAACAACTGATGTCAACAAGTGATTGTAAACATGATTCAGAACAAAAAATCAGCATGTAGGAAAATGTAGATTTGCACATTTCTCTTTCTACAGTGCATAATATCATGAAATGATTCCCAGAATCCAGGTTAACATATGCAATGTTTAATCCCTAAGTTTCAAACCGTATATTTTAGGACACGGGTGTCAAATCGGATTTATAAAGGTCCGGTGTAAATAAAAAAATAAAATCCAGCAGCCACACCGTCTTTATATAGAATAGGTTTAAGAGGTACAAGGTAACAAGGACTGATGTACTTGGAAGAATGAACATGGAAACTACTTAAGGAATTGCAGTGATTTTTTTCTCTCTCTCAGAAATAGCTCCACAAATATGTATGTTTATTCACACCCAAGCTGTGTATTAATAGATTTTTTTCTTCACTATTTCTTTACACTATTAGCAAAAAGTGTTACATCTAAATTATTGAATCTATACTGATCAAAATATATGTTAAATTATTTAATTTAAAATATTTAATATTATTTTGCCTTGTTACAATAGGGCATTGTTAAAGCACCACTTAATTTATTGTGTATAATGTCTTTAATGAATACGCAGAACTAATGAGAGAAATGTATTGTTTGAATAGGATTATAATGAAGATGGTAGTACTTTTATATTATATTTTTTTAAACAATAGCTGCCCTCATCACCTTTAGTGTTGTGTCAGATTTATTCAAAGATGAAGCACAAGAATTCGTTTTATTAAAAATAGGTTCACTGATATGAATCACGGGGCAAGGAGCAAACAAACAGGCAGACCATAGCAACACACCAATGACAAAACAACAGGCTGGGGTTTGTTATTAGGATTTTAACATCGTGCTTTACACTTTTACACTGTTACTCAATCAAGGTTCATCAGTTTACAAGTTTACATTGAACACATAGTAGTAAATATTAAACATCACTTGCATGTCTAGACATGTCAGACCTGGGGATCATACCATAGTTCAACTTACTTAACCACTGGTACATGCTTTTGTTACATCTCAGCTGGACTATTGTAATTCTCCGCTACATGGGCTCCCCATTACAAATAGTCCCAAATTTTGCCACAAGGTCCAAGCTGTAAAATGAAAAGTGTATTCATATCATCATTCATATCAATTCTAGAGAATACTTTCACAGTATAAACATTCAAAAATAGTTTTAAATGGAGAGCTATTCTGTCTGTTTAGATCATCGATGAAGAGGACACTCAGTTTATGACCAACTGCCCCCCTGCTGTGACTGAGAGCACACCTCGCAGGAGAACTAAAATACAGGTGTTCTGGACAGCGCCTCCACCAGGCAGTGGCTGTGTGGTGTTAAAGTAAGTGGCTAATTTAAATTTTAAATTCTTATATTCCTCATCCACATTAATTTCTGAGAGATAGAATCAACTCGTTTAGTAATATTACAAACTGAAGACCATATGCTCATATAACCTGTTTATTTGTTCGTTTATTAAGATTTTAACTTCATGTTTGGTTACATTCATGACAGACAGACATGTTAGAATCGAATCCAACACACTCACGGACAGTTTTCTATTTTTAATTTGCCTTATCTGGATGTTCTTGAAATTTGGAAACAACGAAAGTAAACATATGTGGGGATGTTGAGAACGTGCACACAAGTCCCACCTTGGGACCTGGACCTGGACCTGGACCAAGGACCTGCTTGCTGTGATGTGGCAGTACTACCCACTTAACCACTATGTCATCCCTCTATAACTTATCATTATTAGGTGCCTCAAAACTAGTTTTCAAAATTCCAAAAAGGGGTAGGGGGTGGTGTCCATTCTCTATTCTGTAGTGCCTTTAGTGTTAACTTCTAAAAGTAGTGCTATATGTTTTGGTTGGAAACTTTGGTGTGAACTTTTAGATAGTTTGGTTTTAGTTGCATCAGATTTTATGGATGCTTATAGAAGCTTGACAGGGAAAGAGTGACTATCTAGAAAAGACTTTTAAATGTACTAATTGTACTTTATATAAAATTAATCTTAGCCCAAGTGATATGAAAGTGAAGGTTAAAAAACAGATTTGTAATAAATTTGTAACACTTTGTAATAACAGTTGCAAGTATTGTTCCATGAAGTTGCATCTTTGTGGGCTGTAATAGAGGTTTAAACACACCTGGGAGCTGGATGACAGTGTCACAACATTGTTCTTCAGCAGAACTCATACTAAAATGAAGAAGAAACAGAGAGAAAAATGTATTACATGACATCTTGATCACTGCATTATGAAAACATGAAGTGAGTCTGTCACTCCAGGCAAGTGAGACGCACTGCTATTTAAGGCGGCTGCATCTCTTATTAATGCACATTATTATTTGGCTGTCCTGATGAATGATGAGTCTCCTGTCTTTCCTGTTTCCAGTACCAATTTTTGTGCTTTCTCAGATGGGGGATGGGGGGGATAATAGTGTTCGAGGCATATCAGGCTTCGAACTGAATAGCAGGTTTGAATAAGAGAGAGACAGACAAGAGACAAGAGATAGAATTATGAAGTGGGATGGAGTGACAGCAAGGGAAATGAAAACTACATAGGGGAAATGCTAATGCTGAGAATGGGATGTGTAAGAAAAAGATATTAAATGGCATATTGAAAGTTGGATGTTGCACACTGGAGAATTGAGTCCCTAATCCATCCAGTGCAAAAACCATTAATGTTGATTTAATAAATTTAGTTACCTAAAAATACGACTCAATTAAAAAATGTGTGTAGGGCTGTCCACGACCAAGGATTTTGTTGGTCGACCAGTGGTCGTCATTTACTTCAACTAATCGACTAATAGTTGACTAAAATACAATTTTGACCGGGATCCACATTTGTGAAGTTTTACATTTAATGCCGGGCTGCTGCAGATCACAATAAAGCATGATCACAAAAATGCAGCTAGAAATGTTTACAACACTGTTTTAGCCGATTTTCGGGAGA
>JAOTRQ010091571.1:0-10772 GCA_028565875.1 Hoplisoma paleatum
CGACTATTAGTCGATTAGTTGAAGTAAATGACAACCACTGGTCGACCAACAAAATCCTTGGTTGTGGACAGCCCTAAAACTTACAGAGTACGAATGGTGTGAATATTAATATTTAAATATAAATTACATTATTTACATTTGTAAGATTTGTAATTTGTAAAATACAGTAAATGCAATAGAGCAATGTTCAGGTGGTTACATCTTGTAAACCAAAGAAGGCCCAGTTTGTAGAACAGAGAGCTGCGCGCACTCACTCGCGCACGCGCGCGCACACACACACACACACACACACACACACACACACACACACACACACACACAAAGAGAGGGGGAGAAAGAGCGGGAGAGAGAGAGTTAGATCACTTTATATACTAGATTTGGACATTCATTTGGACTGTCATTGTAACAAGTGAAACATAAAGCTCAAAAGCAATAAGTGCACCAACAGCCCTGAAAAGCTGACCATGATGAGAGGTTTTTGAAGAGTGGATGTTTTTTTTACAGAACTATATGATTGCAGGTGAGGTGAGAAAGCAGATATGAAATGATTTTTTTTGCTGCTTCTTTCGTCTGTCATACTTTTATCTTCCTTCAGCAAATCTAACGTACATTCCGATGTGAAATGGCTTTTTACTATATGATTTTTTTCATCCACACATAGTTTTGCAACTTCACATTCAAACCTAAAAGTAGTTTAATACAGCTAACCCAACTTGCATAGTTTGTGTGTGTGTGTGGGGGGGGGGAATCACAGTATTTCTAAAAAGATAAATCGATCATGTAGATCAGGTTTAAGATTGCGTTGGGTCTGTTGGGTAAATATTATTTTGATAATTATTTGTTACAGTCACCATAAACAAGTCAAGGGTGGGTTGTACGTTTGTGGATGGTCCAGCTTTTGCATGTTCTCCAATTGTCTACTTGCATTTACCTTAGGTGCTCTGCTTTCCTCACACGCTCCAACAACATGCATCCAGGTTAATTGGAAATACAAAAACATGTCCATGACTTTGATACAACCTTGTTTACACAATTGTATAATGAGTAACACAATGTAGGAAACACCTACACACGGAATTAATACACACAGATACACATCTGCACACCAAAAGCAATTTTACTACCTTCTGTTAACTTCTCAATAAGAGAATGCAAACACTATACAGAAGGACCCAGAATGCAAGTAAAAAAAAAACATTAGCAGATAATCTTCGAGAGCTGTAGAGGGCAATGTAAGTGGCTCATGTACATAAGATATATACTTCAATTCTTACAATAACAACAAGATTGAATTGGGGAAATATTCAACTACTACTAATGCCAATTCATACATCAGTTTTGAAAACAAACTTTACACAAAGAAAATAAGCAATGTGCCAAAACTTCTAATAGAAAAGTATTTAATTAATTGATTTGTGTTTTT
This sequence comes from Hoplisoma paleatum, assembly GCA_028565875.1. Taxonomy (NCBI): domain Eukaryota; kingdom Metazoa; phylum Chordata; class Actinopteri; order Siluriformes; family Callichthyidae; genus Hoplisoma; species Hoplisoma paleatum. The sequence goes on from JAOTRQ010091571.1 coordinate 1,424, forward strand.
CCCAATCATTGTGAGCTTATATTGAGATTGAGCTCAATCAGATGCCTAAACACATTTTATTTTATTACAGACTTGTTCTCAGAAGTACTGACTTCTAATTCTGTGCTGTTTATTTGTAACTAGCAACCCAGATCTGCAGAAGCAGGAAAACACACTACATTAGAGTCAGCTCACTTTACAATCAATGTTTTTCTGTCCACTGGCACCGGTGCATCTCATGAAACTGTTAATATTAGAACCCCGCCAGTCCGTAATTAGACAAAAAACACACTGGTCATAGTAAAGCACATCAATAAATTTTTTATTAGGTGTGTTAATTATAACTGCTTACTGTCAACAGGACTGTGCAATTTATGGCTGCGGATAAAGGTAGATTGAAATATAATGATAATGGATAATGTGTTGAGTTTATTTATATGAGATGATGTCTTAAATGTATGTTATTTTTTAATAATATTTATATTCTGAGTATTTCGTTTATAACCAAGTACTACTGCAAATTGGTAGCAAACATTTATACACTTGATGTCTCGTTGTTGTCAATGAGCTTCACATTGGGTCTGTTAGAGATATAAAAAGGGAGTCTGATGAAATGTGTGTGTGTGTGTGTGGAGTGTGAACAAGTGTTTGAAGTGAGTGTGGAGAAAGATTCTGAATCTTGATTAGATATTGCATCTTAAACAACTGACTAAATGATCGGCAGCTTATTAAACAGCCTAGTAGGAAGACTTTCTTTTCGGATATCAATTTGAATCCTGGCTCTGTTGAGCCTCTAGTCTTGGTCTGACCCAGCATGGTCTGGCAGAACAAAGGCAGAAAGGTCAGTGTCTGTGAGGAATGGTGTTCCTCACACCCAGTCTGGGTGCCTCTAACCACACACCCCCTTCCCTACGTACTCTCCCACCTTGATGAGGGCGCACACCTGCAGCCTGTTTAGGACTAATTACATTTTGTATTTAAGCTTGTGTTTCCCCTGTGTTTGTGCTGGTTCATTGTTTTTGTTCTTGGATATTTGTGTTAGTTCTGTTTGTTTGCCATTAGTTCTTCTGTTTTAGTTATTAAAAGTTATATTTATACTTATATTTATATATATATATATATATATATTTATATTTATACTGTTTATTTGTACTTATTTGAGTCCTTCAGCTGGTGTGTAGGCGTGGCATTAAAGAGTCCCTAAAACCAACATCTTACAGATTCCTAACAGTTATGTACCAGAGCAAAAGCTATCATGGGAGAAATTAATAGAGCTAAACGACATTGTGGAGCCAGTGGTGTCAACAGAGTATTCAGCAGGATTAGTGTCATGGCTTTAGCGAAAGATTCTTGATCATAGGCAGCTGATTAAAGAGACATTCCTAGACCAAACCATCACTATATTAAGCATTCTTAGCATTATGCAGTTTTAGTTATGTGTTTTGGCCGGCTGTGTAAACATGGTCATAATTGGGTATTTTGTGTAGAATTTTGAGGAAAGGTTCATTTAATACAATTTGGAATAAGGCTGTAATGTAACAACTTCTGGATGCACTGTACATCTGTTATGCACTGTATCTGTGTTAGTGTTCTCTAAAGTGAGGGCATTGTTTTGTCTTTTAGAGAACTCAGTGGGTTGCCAGAATCTTTCAGGATTCTTAGTGTACTTGTGAATGCTAACAGTGTCTTTCATCTGTAAAAAGCTTTCCTGGTGGTATATTAAACATTGCAGGTGTTATGAGGTTTCTGAAATGATGACAGTTGAAATTCTTGAATTTCAATTTTGAAGACCTTAATGTTCACCATCCTCTGACATCATACAAATTTTAAGGAAAAGCTATGATCTCATTAAAGAAATTTCTTCTTCATTGATCATAATTGGTGGAACACCAAAGTTTTGGTGTGCAACTTATTATTATAATGTGGAATGGAAAATGTGCCGTATCAGTATAAGAAACTAACTATTTAATAGTGTTTTGTTTTCAAATAACTTGTTGTTTTCTGTTGTGATAGATCCATAAAACATTAGGAGACTTAATATAACTGAAAATCTCATTTCAGTCAGTCACTTGAAAACCATTATTAAAGATAGGTTCCAACTTGTACAGGACTTTACAATTCAGTTTGATCATCCTAAGTTTTATTTAACTGTAATTGTAACTGTAATTTAACTGAAATATCTGAGCTTCCACAAAACAGATGATGTCATGAAAGCGTCAGATGATGTGACATTCATATAATTCCCGGACACATCACAATTCCTGGATCATCTAGCTCAAATTAAAGTTTCTAGTGCGTGGTCATTAGACATCATGAAAATTCACAACAGTGGCATTTTCTTTTCCCCATTCCAATATTTTCTTATTCATAACGTTGAATAGCGACCACAGGGAATAAGATGTACAGTGAACATGAAAAACTGCATACAGTTTTAAGATAATTGAAAACTGACATCTTAAACATCATAGCTTTTGCTGTTTTTGCGTACACGGTATACCCTAACAAGAAAGAGCTGGAGTTAGTGGCTGTAGCCTTACGTGACAAAAATCCATTTCTATTTCTTAAAGATCCAAGCACGGGAACAGTTATGATAGCTGGACCACAAGCATTACATTTCAACTTGGTAATTACCAACAGAAAGCTGCAGGTTACAAAGAAATCAGATTAAACCAAAAAAACAATTTTAAGAAAGCAAAATATTTGAGGTCTAAAGAAAAATAAATTGAAATATATGAAAATAGTTGGCTGGAAAATAGATTCACTTATCCTCCAATTTGTTTAAACGTATTTTTTGTGATTACCTTATACCAGGTCTGCACAAAGTTTTATAGTCACATGAATTCTTAAAGACAATTTTTTTCATCACTGGACAAACTTGCAGTAAAGCTCATCAGACTGATTCGATCATGAAGTCTTTAGAGCCAATAGAGGGGTGAAAACTCTCCTAAAACAGACTTGATTAACAGGTATTGATGTATTTTTAAGTCTTTATATTTCTAATAGTTGAGCTGATACCATATAAATATTAATTATATTATAATATAAAACTAATAAAAATATTAATAATAATTTGATAAGCAGAATTAAACTATGCTTTTAGGTTGTTTTACTCATGTTGAATTTGGTGATATTTAATTTGTTTTTGGTTGTTTAACTCATTATACAAATGTTTGTTCCACTATTGGATTTAAGCAGTCTATACTTTGTCTTCTCACAATCACAGTGTTGTTCAATTGACTCTTGTGATTGAAAAAGGCTAAATCTTATGTTTTGTACAAAAATACAAATCACGTAAAACATGACTAAATGAGATTAAATATAATTTGTTTGGAATCTTTTTTTTTTGTCTTTGACAACCAATGTGAAAGACAAAAAAATAGACAAACTATGAATGGCTGATGTTGAGATAACTCAAAAAAGTTAGGCAGCTGTTTGCCTCACGTTTTTAAGTTTGTTCAACATTATTTTTTTACAGACATTAAAAAAAAAAGATTTAGCAGCAGCAAAACATTCAACTGTGTGGTGGTGAACCTGTTTATCTAAACGTATGCATAAAACTGTTTATTTTTCTGTTTATGTTCATCCTGTATTTTGTAAAGTTGCTTTGAGACAATGTCTATTGGAAAAAGTGCTTTATAAATAAATTTGACTGGACTTGACTTGACTTATTATTATTAAAACAGTCTGTAAAATGTTTATTTTAATGAATTATCAAACAATTCTACACATAAGAAACAAAACGACTTACATGTGGGAGGTGGAGTCATACTCTTCCTTTTACTGCATAAAGGATCTGTGCATAAATCACAAATGAAGAATGAGCTGACAAACATGATCGCATACAAGACATACAGAGATTACAGTTTTACCATAATTACTAGATATATTGAATAAAAAAAAAAACAACAACCAGGCAAATAATATAGACACCCATCAAGCTCCAATAAAATGTCATTTGCTAAATGCAAATTAATGTAGATGAAAAATAAATTAAATAAAACAGTTAATTAATATTTACCAAATAAAAAACAACCTTGTAGACTATCTGGACATTAAGAGTGAACATGAAAATTTAAAGGCAAACACTCGAGTAAACAAGAAGTCTGATTTGTTTTTCGGCACCTTATCAACTCCTGACGTTGGGAAGCTGTTATGAAATTCCCTTCTAAGAGCAGTGATGCTTGTATCTCTCTCTTTTGCTTTCTCGGCTCTCAAGGCTTCATCATGCAACTGTGAATCACGAGTATGTTTTTGTTATACAATGTGCATATGCAAGGTCGTTTTGGCCTCTCCTCACACAGTTACTAAAATATCAGTGTGGGGTCATTTTTCTAACCTAACTTCCTCGGGTGTATTATTTATGATATGTAGACAGTGTGTGAAATTCGCTGTGGCCTTTCTCCCAGTAGGAGAGAAACACATTTCAGATCTTATATGTCTTGTACATATATAGATTTGAAAAATAAATCTTCTTGATTCTGATTGTAGTTTGAACTTATTATATCTTTCTTTTTACAAGCTGCGGTTGCTTTTCAGGTTCTCTGAGGTAAAATCTTTCTGTTTCTACACTCTCACTGATAGACTAGTGCTGTGATACAATTAATTTGCAGAACATTTTAGTTATTAATAACGTAGTGTCATGGTTTTTTTTACAGTATCATGTAAGAATATTTAAAAAAATGTCTAGGCACCTCAGTGAGCCGAGAGTTTGAGAGGTTAGAGACTGAAGATTTCGTTTCATAAAAAAGTTCCCTCTATTTTGTAGTATTGTCAATAATATTTCTAAAATGTTATCAAATACTTTAGATAAAGATTCTGGTTGATAAACCGGTTGTTTAAGCTGTTTTATATTTAGCTAGCATGCTTGTTTTAAATTTAAATGAATCCGTCTTTTATACAATTACTAGTTGAGAATCTTTGTTGAATCTGTTTTGTGGTTTTAGCCTGTGGCTATGCTAGTGGTGTATATCTATCTATCTATCTATATATATTGCTAAGAATAGTGGAAATAAAGAAACAGAAAGAATTCTGGCTGTCAGAGACCAGTAACTTCTTGTTTAAAAGGCTCCTCTGTCCTTCACTCATTAGCTGTATTAATGACACCTGTTAGAACTTGTTACGAGCATAAAATACACCTGCCCAAAACAGTCACACTATAGTGAAGATCAAAGAGCTGTCGAACGACACCGGAAACAAAATTGTAGACCTGCACCAGGCTGCGACGAGACTGAATCTGCAATAGACAAGCAGCTTTGTGTGAATAAATTTATGCAATAATCAGAAAATAGAAGACCTACAAGACCACCGCTAATCCCAACGCAAGCTCTCAGCCCATGGGGTCGGTATGATGACAGGGACCACATGGGTGGTCCTGGTAAATGACCTGCGGAAAACTGAGAACAACGTTACAAAAGCTATCGTCAGTAACAAAGGGACCAGGATTTTTAGTGCAAACCTCCTTCCAGCAGAATATCTCTGCTCTAAAAGAGATCTGCATGGAGGAATGGACCAACATACCAGCAACTGTGTGTGTCAACCTTGTGAAGACTTACAGAAAACGTTTGACCTCTGTTATTGACAACAAAGGACATATAACAAAATATTGAGAGGAACTTTTATTAATGACCAAATACATATTTTCCACAAATATTCGCAAATAAATTCTTTAAAATCTAACAATGTAATTTTCTGAAATTGTTTTCTCATTTTGTCTTTCAATGTTGTGGTCGACCTAAGATGTCAATTACAGGCCTCGTTCATCGTTTTAAATAGGAGATCTAGCACAATTGGTGACTGACCCTAATTTGTATGTATGTATATATATATATAAATACCGGGTCGGGTATTTAAAAATTAAATTAAAGTTTTGGTAAAAGCTTCCATGGTTGGAAGGGAACTGTTCAGACCTGGAAGTCTGATAAACCAACGCCCTGTCCAGCTATTCTTAGTGTACCACTAACTCAGCAATGCACACAAAAACACAATTTATCAATGCACACACCAAAAACCCATGTTGCTCAAACCAGTCCAACTAAGCAAAATCTCAACTCTAGAGTACAGAACAATAGTTACTTCCCAAAATCCAGCTCCCTCTTTTGTAGAAAATGTAGCCTCACTTTGGTTGTTTGTCATGTTTGGTTACGCAGATGTAACATTTCAGCAAGGGGATGTTCTAGTCATGAATGATCAAGCTAATAAACACAAAGACTCAGCTTTAATACTGGAGAAACTTTGACCCTTAAGTCCTCCTCAGCGTATGTGCAATTAATTTCATATAAAACATTCAGCACTTATTATGAGTTCCTTGATAGTGTAATATTTAATCAGATAGATTTTTACTTGTAGTTATTTCCTGTTTTGTGCAGCTCAACTCTTTGTGGTTGCACATTATTGCCACATCGTTTCCTCTAGAACAGTCAACTGTTAGGTGTATATAAAAAGCACAATTTACAATCTGATAATGCGATTAGCACACAAACGTACATGTATATGTAAGTTTAAGTCTAATGTCATTGTCTTTATTTTTGCTTCATTCTTCACTGCCATAATGTTGCTAATCTACACATCCATCTACTATCTGGTTTTACCAATGCTTAATCCTTCCAGGATCGCTGTGGGACACACACTGGGTGAATACACCAAAGTCCTGAACAGGTCGCCAGAATGTTGCAAGGTACACGACAAACAAACACACATAGAACAATTTTTGGTATATGCAATTAACTTGTCTGCATGTCTTTGGACTGTGTGAGGAAAACAGAGTACTCAAACAAAAACTCTCTTAGAAAGCTCTTAGGTCTGTTCGGGAATCATACCCGGGTCCACTTGCTGTGTGGCACCAGTGCAAAAAAGTCATCGTACCACCTGCCACAATGTTGCATTGTGGTTATTATTGTTTTTATTTCATTTGATACGTATTATACATAAATACATGTTTAAATCTATATTTAATGTATTTAATACCTTTGTTGTTACAGTCTGTGTTTTCTGTAGTGGTGTGTTGGTTTGAATCCCCTTCATTCTCCACATGGACGGTGCTGCTGAGGTTTTCATGATCTTCTTCTTCTGTATTATTGATTTGGTTTGTGGTTGGCTGAGATTTATCCACCGGATCTTGATCTGTCATGACTTCAGCTTCTATAGCATAACTGTTTTATATTAAAAAAGGTAAATATGAACAATTTCATACTTTACTTCTGACTTTTCCCCCCTCATTCCTCAAAAATAATCAACCAAGATTCATGATTTCTGATTTTTGATGATCTTGATTTATTGAATTCAAACTTGCATGTTATAAAACACCATTCTGTGTATACAGTAAACAATTAAGTAAATTATAGTTCATTGTAAATGTACAAGTAATAAAGTACTGTAATTTGCGGACATTATAGCTATTAAGCATATAAATAATAATAAATAACACTGTTAAATGTATATATTAAAAATGTTTTTAAAATTCTTATAACCACCCCATAGTCCTGTATGTAATGTGTTTCTCATTCATTTCAAAAACTATAAAGTTGATTTCAAACACCCAAAAAATCAAATGTGAAAAAAGAAAAATTCAATTGAAGTTTGTATGAGTTTGTATTAGTTTTTATTTTTTTTATCTTACATTTCCTGTTTGACTTTCTAATACAATGGTTCAGAACCACCTCTGTTTCTCATCCCAGAACCATATACAGGTTTTTTTTTTTCATTGAAAAATCCTAAGACACCACCAACAAAAAATGTTAAGCAAATGATACTCTGTAGCCGCCTATATTAACAACATAGACTTTCTTACCAAAATGTCTTTACTCGGAATCAAATAAACACAAAAATATATTTTTATCATCTTTTATATTTCTTTCAAATAAACGTTTAAAATAGATGGAATCTTACCTGATCATGTCTGTTTCTGCCACTATAATAGAGTGAAACAGTTATTCCTGGAAATCACGTGACAGCAGAGAAGCAGCACTTGAGGTGGAGCTGGTTTAATAAAGGCAAGTGAAACTAGATCACAGGAAACACTGTGCAACTTGTTTATAATTTTAACAGCAACCGATTCCTGTTAAATTATGATTATTATTCAATCTTTCTGCTGTCAAGGTCACTAAGCACCCCCCCCACACACACACACACACACACTTACACCACACTCATAATCTGTATCCTATAGCTCAGGAGTTCACATGATTGTTCACTTGATGATCATAAAATCTGTAGTTAAAACCGAAAAGTTTCACAACAATATAAATATATTTGGGGTTTTTTTGCTCCAGAAGTATGTCAGAGATCCGACATGTCCAATAACACTTATATTGTTTAATCTTACCTTCTAATCACAAGAAATACATTTTATTCTGTATTTACAATGTATATGTTTATTTACTTATGTAATTATGTATTACACATTTGTATAAGAATGTTAAGTATTAAACAAATGTTAATACTAAATACAGTCTATTCAGCAAAAGTTGTTGTTTTTTTGTTGTTGTTGTTGTTGGAATCTCTTGGCTTTGGACTATGAACAAACTCTCGGCTAATGTACTGATAATCCCTATTTTTGTATTCAATTCAGTTATAATACATAAATATCTTGTTTTAATGCACAAATTCACATGGTTTTAGTTTTTTTCTTGCAAATTTGAGTTATGCCTTGTTAAAATGTGAGAATAAATAAATTGTTCAAAAAAATAACATAAGTTAATAATAAACATAAACTTAAAAATGCTAGGTTGGGATATACACAAATACAGTGAGTTAAAAATTTTGCCTTTTTTTTAGTAAATGCTCAAAATAATACTAAATATTGTTCAAAACTAACAGTAGTTTTTTAAAATACATATAAGATCCATTAAAGTATTATTTTTTTGTAATAATGGTACAGTAATTTTGTAGACAATTTATTAATTTATTATTTTAAAAAGAATCTATAGTTGCAAAGGACCCACTGTTAATAACTTTTTTATTCATGAAAATGGTAATAAATCACAACAGGATTTAATTGATAAGAACTGTAATTATTAGTTTGCCCAAAGTTTCAAGGATCAGTGCTTTTACTGACAACTTTATAATGTAATAATTAGGGCTGACGGCAAATAATCGATTAATCTTTGGCCAAATTCCATTGGTCGATTGGTCGCAGGAAAAAAAGCTTCGTCTCGTCAAAAGGCTGCTGAGACTTTTAATTTCAACAGCATGACAAAGAAAGACGTTACAGGAATTTAGCGTTGGTGATTTGTTTGACAAGGACAGAAGACATTCTGGCCATGTGTGACAGGATGTAAAATCTGGGATCATTTTGAAAAAGAATAAAGATACAAAGAGGAAAAGTTACAGAATGATCAGGAAAACATTCACCAATCATTCACCACCACCAACA
>JAOTRQ010091601.1:0-10769 GCA_028565875.1 Hoplisoma paleatum
GTCACGTCTTCCTTTGTGACGCCGTTCAAATTAAAAGTCCCAGAAGTCCTTTGACGAAACGCAGCTTTTTTCTTTCCGGCGACTAATCGACCAATGGAATTTGTCCGACTAGTAATTTTTTCGGTAGACCAACGAATAATCGATTAATTGCGGTCAGCCATAAAAGCAACACACTTCCATGTATCCTAACTATAGATAGACTAACTATATTTTTAAATTAGTATAACTGTCTTACATAACAATGCCATCTTATTTTATTTAAATGCATTAATTTGTCTAATCAACATGCGACCCCGGTCATGAAAGTATAATACATTAGATGGGTCAGATGGGTCGCTATGATCTCCTGACTATTGATCTATTCTTTCTACATATCAGGAGGTTCTTTGTGTTTTTATATAAATATATAAATATACAGCCTTTCAGCATCGCAAGCTTTAAATTAGATTTGCTCACTTGATGTGAAATATCACTACAGCAAATATAGTAAAGCACCTACATTTAATAGCATCCATTATTCCGTAAAGGAAAAAAATGTGAGATTTTATTTCACTTCTTTAACCCTGAAGGCCAAACAAACAAACTCTTACATGGATGTACCATTGATTTCACATTCAGCCGTCCAGATTTAAAGGGACTAGTCTTCTGCTCATGAATGTTTAAACCTCTGTGCAACTCTTAGTCTCCGAAAAAGCTTTTATGTTTGTAAACTGGTGAGATTTTTCACTCAACGCGATCCCGGTTCTTCTTCCATCTTCATATTCCTGCGACATGTGAAGTAAATATAACAAGTTTGACTGACGCCTGTTTGGATTTGTGGTGTGAACTAGTGTTTATAATGTAGCATAGCATTCTGAAATCAGCATCATAGAAAGAGAGTTTGGATACACACATGTACATACACACCAGGCCATAAAATGAAAACAAACGTGAACAACAAATGTGCTGAATTCGTGAAAAGAGAAGTTCCATTATTTTGCTTTTATCGTTATTTAAAATCTTCAATGCTTTATGTTTTTTTTTCTTTTACTTTGACTCTGAGTAAAAGAAACCTTGTCAACCTTGAAGAAATAAAAAAACAGTTTAGAGAAGGCTGGTCCTTAGCACATTCATGTCTACTCGGCCTGTTATATGCATGAGAAATTGATTACAGAAGTAGCATGGTCACTGTTCGATCCTGACGGTCCTGCCGAAATGTCAACTCACTGATGTACAGTGATGCTCAGATATTAAAAGAAGGAACGCTCAAAGGCTTTCATTTGGGACTCCTGAGCTCCCACTGAGCACTAGAAGAGAGGACTGTTTGTTTCTGTGTTTTTTTCCCCTCTTTTTTTCATCACCAGTGCTTGGATCACACATACAGAGCTTATCTGTACAGGACACCAGACCTGCTCGATCAGAGCATTGAAAATTTACAATCGTTGCAGCTGCATCACGTTCAGCTTTAAAGTGGAAATCACTAAATTGCGAGGTGGCTTTAAGAAAAAGATGAATGATAATGAAGTTTTTAGGATATCTCTGAATTCAAATGGGAGAACAAGTGTTTGCCCCTAGGGTAGAAAGTTTTCTCTGAGAGATACGGATTTTTGAAGTGTTCCCGTGTAGGGAGAAATGCTTAATGATTAAGTTTAATACTGAACAAAGAAATTAAACGAAAAGATTTATTTGGTGCTTTGCTTCAGTACAGTCAACTTTCAGAGGGGCTCTGAAATGTGATGTCATAGTACCTAAGGTACTGGACTAGAGATTAGAAGGTCGCCCCACAGATATATACCTAGTGACACCTACAGTAGTTCCCCTGAGTGCACAGTAATAACTTAGTGGTTATAGTATTGGGCTAAAGATCAGAAGGTTGCCGGTTCAAGCCCCACTCCCACCAAGTTGCCGCTGTTGGGCCCATGAATTGCTCAATATGTTGTTCCTTTGTAATTGTGAGTTGCTTTGGATAAAGTCGTCTGCTAAATAATGTAAATATATACTTATAGACAGGCAACAAATTGAAGGACCCATTGTAACCTCTAGCAGGTGACACTATGTTAAACTGTTCAGTCACGTAACAAATCAGACAGCTTCAATCACAATAGAACTGCTTCATTATATTTAACAGGTGGAGTCAGAAGAGCGTTGTAGTGATTTGTCTACCAGAACAATTAAGCCCAGATCATTCAAGTATTGAGGTGTGTATCATTCTCTTGTGTTGAAACACTGGATCATAATAAGTCATCCTTCTTTTTTACACAATACACATAATATCCTTTTAATAGATTTTCCCTCTGCCGTACTAATTGAAGATCATGAGCCTGTTCAACAATGACATGCGCATTACGATATATGAATCTGGATAAATCTGAAATAAAAGCATTTTCACCAGTGCTTTCCATATTGCCCCCTATACTTTAAAAACACTTACTAAGTATTGGGGACTATGCACAGCTTTGGTGAAAGCCTGGCAGTCTAATAGGATTGCACTGTTATTTCCTCAAGTGACTTTTAAAAAGCATAGCAATGCTGATCTCTGCCCCATGTAATCCAGTGTGAATGAACATGTAAATTTAGCCAAGTATTAACAGAAAAAGTCTAATCCATCCTCTTATAGCATCAAGACTAGCATGTGAAAATTCAAAAGCGTGACTGAGGTAAAAGACAAACAGATTTCGGGAGAGAAGAGCCGTCACGTTGACGGACTGTGGCCTGTGTTGAGGGTATCGATAGACTCCATATGTGAACGGGCCTGGCTTCCTACAGTAAATTACATTAGCCTGAGTGCAACTAGAGCCAACCAGGAGCCAGCATGTTACAAGGCTTTGAGACAGCTAGTGTGTGATGAAGGGCCTATGTGTGGGAGAACGGGATGTTAGGATTGGTTACACTGTTTGTTTAAGGACAATGTGAGAAGCAGCTGCATATCTCACCTGCCCTATGCCATACATCACCGTCCGTCAGAGCTGGCAGCAAACATCAATCCCTGGCATGTGCCAACTGAAACCGGCGAAAAAACTGTATTTGTCTGCACTTTAGTCGAGGGAGGTTTATTTGTGTAGCATCTTTCGTACACAGTGGCGATCTAACGTGCTTTGTGTTGGAAAAAGCATCAAAAAGCATTCAAACATTTAAAAGTATAAGATCTAGAAACTCACAAAGATTTGTTTCAAACAATGTTAAACATAAAAGCTTTAAATGTTTAAACCAAAAACCCCAAGAAAATAAAATATTTAGTAAAAGTATAAGCACAATTTAGAGGGTTTTTGTATTTAACATTTCTATATTTAAAGAAAGTCTGATATCTTCTGGCAGTTTGTTCCAGTTCTGTGCAACAGGGGTTTGGACTCCGGTCTTGACAACGTGACCTGAGGATCTAACAGGGATCCAGGGATCTAACCTTCCCAGGTTTTTTAAAAATTATGATTCCAAGTCAAACCCGGACCAAACCAATGCCGAAGCCCAGCATCAACCAAGACTGATTTCGGAATCTTATTGTTAACGCTATACGTAAACACAGAAACTGAAAAGACCAAGACTTTAGATTTACTGGCCTGGTATCTTGACAGCCAAGAAATCTCGCTCTGGTCGTCTGTGTTTCTTTTATATTTGCGCAATATACAGACAATGTACAATGTATGACGGATTCTAAGACTTCTGTGTGGAACTGGATCCACAGATCCTGTAATAGGGCCAAATTCTTCATTTTCCACAGAATGTACTTCCTCTGTGGGGTCTCTTTGGGGATTGATTTGTTGTCGGTTTTCAACTCCAGGTGTAGCAAAGTGGTACATATTTGAAGCCGTGCTGACAAATATGAGTAAAATAAAAGTGTGAAAACATTATTGTTGTGTATAAAAGTAAAAGGAACAGGACCTGGTTAGATTTACAGGGATGTTTGTTATTGGAATATGGATTGATGTTTAATGATAGTAAGAATATTCTTTATATAAAGTCACGAAGACCCTTATTGTTTGTATTTGTGATGTTTAAAATTTAGAATATTATTTTCACTGCAGTGCTTTTTACACACATAAAAATTATTCCTCCGCATTTAACCCAATCCGTGTAGTGAAACACACATTTACACACAACAGTGAACACACAATTAGTGAGCACTAGTGCACGGCTGCCCCATGTGCCTCATATGTATCATACACCAAACTAATGGCTTGACCGTATTGTTTAATTAGGGTCTTTGGTGACTCCCAGCAATTATTTTAATTGTTGTAAAACATTCATATTTTTTTGTAAAATGGAAAAAGTTATTTTGGCGCTATGTATTTAAGATTATTCTGGTAGGCAGGGTCAAAGCAAGGTGTACGTATTTACACACTTTCATATTCACATGGCTGGTAACAGGATTATTTAGCGACAAACAAGAATGAGTGGAATTCCCTAACTCCATGTATTTGCTGATTGCCCTCTTAAAAAAAGATTCAGTACAGTATTAAACACTCCCCGGTGGTTAGCTTCCAGAAACCCCTCAGGTTCAAGAAGAAACCTCTGTGTTACACTAGATAAAGCCTGACTCTGCAGAGCATCTGGCAACCACTGGATCAGAGTCGAGGTTGCCAAGAGGGTTTCTTTATTTTAAAACCAAAGTTTCTATTGGAATCCACATTGTGCCAGTATGGATTTTGACTTTCAGGGCTAGACAGCAGTAATCAGTGAGTTTACCAGACAGCTTTAATATTCCAGGAGGTGGGTGAGTAAATGGGTGACTTTGTCATGCCCTATAATGGACAGGCACCCTGTCCTGGGTGCACCACTGCTACTTTCACTAGACTGAAAGAAACTGAGGTCTACAAGCTACTTTTATGTGGTTTACTGATTTGCAAACGATTATTAATTGAACAAATCAAAGCCAACACTGCACTCTAGTGGTGAAATGAAGTTCAGTTACCCCCGTAATAAAGTCCCTATAACGCAAGATTATGTTATTTTCCGTGATTTTAGTACTAGTTGACTAATCCACTATTACGCTGATTTAGATTAAATGCGTAAATAATAGCTGGTTATTAATTTTTAGAAACATTTGGTGTTTAGTTTTTGAAATCTAAACTGTTTAGAAACATAGATAAGTAAATTGCGTAAACGGACGAGTGAATTACAAATCCTGGAACATTTTAATAACTAAAATAAAATGTATATACGTTTAATATATTAGGTCATATGTTACGTGAATATTTTATGTCGTAGAAATGTAGACAAATAAAACCACGAAATAAAACGTCTCATGACTTTTGTTTTGAAGGCATCTTGTGTCGAGTAGCGGCTACGTATCATTTGCCGTCTTTCTGTCTACACTGGCGCACTACAATGCCAGTTCTAAAATACAGTTCTAGTGTACTTCAAAATCGAATTTTAGCTATTTGGATTTTGGCCCATGTTGCTGCCTTGATATCGCACTTGTATCTGTCTCTCTCTAAGCCATGGCTGCCAAGCGAGCATTAGTGATTTTATCGAAGGGAGCGGAGGAGATGGAGACGGTTATACCGGTGGATGTGATGCGAAGAGCCGGGGTTTGTAACTCAATATGGTGGTTTAGCTTGTTAGCTTGCAGTGTCATTAGCAGGAGTTGCTAACCTAACAATTCCTGCAGGTCATAATTAAAACATTAACTTTAGTACAGTATCCACTTAATTATAACAAACCCTTTGTGTCGCATATATGAACATGTACAGTAAAATGTACAGTAAACTTTCATGCTGCTTTTTATTCATACAGACTTTCACATGAGTATCAGATTCTCTCTAAATGTCAAAGAGTTACAAAGTGCTGCCAAAAAGACACACACACACACACACACACACACACACACACACACACACACACACACCGGTTGGACTGTATCAGAATACAGTTTAATACCTGTTATTATGACATGGCAGGCTTGAATTGAGCTATGTTCACTATTTAGAATACTCTTTTCACCATTGTGTTTTCTACACAAGAGTTATTCCACACTAGGGGGCAGCAGTGAGAACACATGTCTGCAGTGGGCAGCCCTAGTCATGCTGCCCCTTGAGCAGTTAAGGGTTCAGGGTTCGGTCACTTCACTGGTGACCTTTTAACTCTCAGAATTGAACCGGCAACCTTCCGATCAGAAGTCCAGTTCTTTAACCACCAGGCCACGGTTGCTCTTAGAGCTTTAGTAAAAAGCAGATATTGTTGTACTTTATTCTATTTAAAGCTCTTTTATTTTATTTATTTATTGCTGTGGTCTGTGAAAGGTTGTTGTAGATTTAGCTAATTGATATTGAACATCGAGAGCTTTTAAATCTTAGATCACAAACAAAACATCGTAAACATCAAGGCAGGGAGAGGATACTTTAACTACCAGCATGTGCACGTCATCATTTTGATGGCTATAGTGCTTCCCCTTGTGGTCTGCTCAGTTGCTCATTGCAGTCTCTTTGTGTTTGGGAGGTTGACGGCGTTCACCTTGACACACGCTCTGCATCTCAACAGTGTCAATTTGATGCAGAAGTATCTGATATATGATCTATGCTGCATCGGCCTTAACTATGCTTATAACCTTGATTGTTACAACAGTTAGCGAGTATAAAATGGCAGGTAATAATGCCCGGTGTTATTTCCAGAATTAAAACAGTAACAAATAAATTCTGAAATGCTTTAATCAGCTCCTTATAACTCTGCTTAAGATTTTCTGTGTAACAGATTGCAGTTACTGTTGCTGGACTATCAGGCAAAGAGCCAGTTCAGTGCAGTCGTGACGTCCTCATCTGTCCAGATTCAAGCCTTGATGAGGCTACCAAAAAGGTCAGTTTTTCAGAAAGTTAAATATGTTATTTTAATTGTAACTGGAGGATGGGGGTCCCTTTGGGTTTCCTCCTGAAGATCCGGTTTCCCAAGATAATGTAGGACATGATGTCGGGAATTTTGGAGATTTTTGGACTGTTTGTGTGTCTGTCCAGTGATGAATTGCCTTGTGAACCGAAAATGAAGTTTTGTCTCCCCCTGCTGGACTTTCACTGACTTTTCAGTTGAATGTACAGGAGTTGTTATTATAACTGACACAATGTTTTGTCTTGTGTGAATAATATCATAGCAATTATATTGTTTTAGGGTCCATATGATGTCGTAATGCTACCTGGAGGAGCTCTTGGTGCGCAGAACCTGTCTGAAGTAAGAATTCATTTTATTATTTATTATTATTAGTTACATGTTTTTAGCGATGCTCACAACAGACACATTGTGTATTTATCACAAACGATTCTTCAGTTCACATGTACACACAAGTTAAGGACTTTCTTTGGAAAATTAAACAATTACCTGCTTTTTATTGATTGTAAGAGGAAACTCACACATTCACAAGGAGAACATGCAAACTCAAATCCAGGACTTTCACCTTGGTGAGGTGAGAAATGACTAGATCCTGTTATTTAAATACCCCGATATCTCTTAGAACCTTAAATGTGTTTCTGGAAGGGTCCAGGGTTTGTGGAAAACTAAACAAATAATGAAAACTAATAAAAGCAGCTTTAGTACTGACATTTAAATCTGAGTATTCTGAGAGTACTTTGTGATGTTCTCTAAATTCTGCTGTCAGTTCTTTAGTATGTTCACTATAAATTATTCATTAAGCATTTTAATGTAAATTAATCGTTTTAAAGACTACATAAAATTTGAGTCTGTGGCTGAGGTTCAACAAGAAGACTGTTACAATCTTAAAAAACATTGCCATAGTCCATGATTTATTTTGTGCCGTGTATTTTATTAGTATTTGTTTAGAAATCTGGACTGTGTACAAAACGCACACACAGAGATTACTACAAACATACTCTGAGGTATTTCATTGGTGTTTTTTGTGTATGTGTTGTTGTTTTTTTAGTCTCCCGCTGTGAAGGAGGTGTTGAAGGAGCAGGAGGGCAGGAAGGGTTTGATCGCTGCCATCTGTGCAGGTACTGTTTATTCTTTTCCTGAAAAAAATGTGCTAGATATATCGTATACATTGTACATGATGTGTGTCGAGCAAAGATGTGCTGAGTCTGCACATTGTATACTTATTATTTATAAAACCGGGCCAGACTGGTTTAGATGAATCTGCTTCATTAAATACTCGAGTTAAATCTGGTTTTACCTGAATGATTTCTATATTAGTACATGCATGGAAGAACTGAATGTCTGACTCTACTTAAGATGCATCTATATACAGCAGCTGTAAATACTCGGCCTGCAGCCCTTTTAGTTTACCAATAATGCAATCTGATGCATTGTTTCACATTTTTAAAACATAAGCATTAGTTTTTTATTAATTTTAGACAAATTGGTTTATTTTGTGTTGTTAAGGGAAGGTGAAATGTATTTGTGATTTACCCTATAATTCTAAACAATACATGTCCATATATACCTTTAGAACTAGATAAATGTTTGTGTTAAATTTTTATTAAAATGTCTAATGGAAAGTTTGAGGTAGTTTTTCGAAAGTTTTAGATAGTTCAAGTGATCTCTTTTGGCCCCACATTGTCACTCGTACATAGATGCATAAATAAAAAATACACACCCATGCAATCACACTCACATTTTCCTCAGGAAATATACACATCTGTGTATATATTTTAATTAGATAATTTATGTACCATGAATAATTTGCATCATCTGCAATTCATATATTGTAATCAATTATTCTTTACTTATTCTTGCTGTGTGTTACTAGACTAGTAAGGTGTAATTTATTTTTGATATTAGCTTTGTCAACACAAGTGTTTAAGCTTTTTTGTGCTATTTTTAATCACTTTAAAACAACTGTGCTTCCAAACACTCATTACCCAGCCTAAAGCGGCGAATGTAAAACGTTTAACATTTAAAAGTACATTCATAAGTTATGTCGATGGCATCGAAAGGACGTCGTGAACGAGGCCAATGTGCTCAAGCATCAGTGCAGGCTGTAAAACGGTGTCCTAGAAAATGTTTCAGGTTCCCACAGGATTCTTTAATGAAGCAGCCGTCGGCGTTCCTTCACCCGGTCGAGCTTATTTTAAAGCAAGTGTTCGTAGGAGTTTTGTATTGAACCGTCCGAGAAACGGGCCGAAACTGCTCAGCTGTGAAGGTCACGCGCTAAATTGTCACATGTCGACCTCACCTTCTCATGGACCATTCGATTCTGCTTGATACAAATCTAAATCATCCTGTCACCTGTGGCTCATGTATACAGATGATGATGCACTTTACCCATAATGGGACAATACTGGGTTCACAATATGTTTTAACAACTTTTAACACTTACCAAATAAATACAGTCAAATTCTTTATTTGTGATTTATATTTTTTTATTTAAACAATGAATACCCTTTATTTCTGGGGTAGGTGAACACTAATTCAAACGTGCCTGTTCCAGATTTTGTGTTAAAAAAAGGCACATATAGTCCCTCTGCTGTTTAAGGTGAATATCATTTCACCAATTTAAGAGCCATACACTGTTATATTAGCTGATATAGTTGGTAAGTGAATAATCTGAAATATCTGAAATAATTAGGATAAAGTCCCAACTATAAGAAGTCTTGCAAGTCAATCAATCATAAATTGTGAAACAAGTCAATTGATTCTTTGTGTATCAATACATTCCTAGTCACTAATGTATAGTGTTTTAAATAGTCTGAAAGAGAAAGTGTAACCGCAAGGCTGCAACAAATCTGTTTCCTGTGTTTTGGATGAGCTCAGTTTGGCATCAGTTTACTGGCAGCACAAATCTGAAAACGGAGCTTTTCTAAATGTTGAATGTGCTCTTGATAGAACTATTGATTTTTTTTTCATACTCTCATTTTCCGTATGCCTCAAAGGTGACCTGTCTCTGCACATTCTGAATAATTTATTTGCAAGGTTTATCATCAATGTTATACAGTAATCTCTGAAATTATCAATATGCTAGTGAATCTAATGGATTTAATTAAATTGCATTCTTTTTTGGGGTTGTAGGGCCCACTGCACTCTTGGCTCATGGTATTGCCTATGGTAGCACAGTCACAACTCACCCTGGTGCCAAGGACAAGATGATGAATGGAGGTAATTCATGGGTTTTCTTGAAATATTGTTGATGTTAAAGTGCTGAATGTGTAAGTTAATTTGGCAGTATAAACTAATAGGTGGATGTTTGTCCTTTGAATGATAGATGCACAGTTACAGGGGTGATATTGAGCCTAACATGACCTTAATGCTACCTGCAAACAAATGAAAATTGTTTAACAGAATTAACATGGGGTCATGTGTGTTTCTAGTAGTAAGCTGGGGGATCTTGCTCGAACATTTGGACATATAACCAACTATATGCGTGTCATAGCAATGGAATTAAACATTCATGATTATCTTATGTGCATAATATAATACATTTATGTTTTTATTTTTCAGGTCACTACAAATATTCAGAGGCTCGTGTTCAGAAGGATGGTCATCTGATCACTAGCCGAGGTCCCGGCACCAGCTTTGAATTCGCTTTAGCCATAGTGGAGGAGCTGATGGGTGCTGACGTGGCTGCCCAGGTCAAAGCGCCCCTGATCCTGAAAGATTAATTCTAAAGCTTATGAATAACTCTTCTTATACAATACAGCTATAAAATGGAGCAACAGAACACACTCGTAAACAGGCCAATCAGATTCCTCTTCGCTGTATTCATTTCTCAATGTAATGCACCTTGCAAATAAAATTGTAATTTTGGAACTCGTTGTTTTAAGCACTATATGTTGTTTGTTGTATATGATGATGATTTTTACCCTCCAGTCGAAATCGACCCTGGGTCACTCTGTGGATCGTTACCGATCCCAGAGTAT
>JAOTRQ010091612.1:0-10769 GCA_028565875.1 Hoplisoma paleatum
TAAACTTATATTGACTTATATTACACATAAGATAAAACGCGTGTTACAATCATGTATCACCTTACATTGTCCATTATTCAAAAAACACCACCTTAGTATTTATGTATAAGTAATAAGATATTTTTTTAAATTCAAATGTTCTTTTTCTTGCATTTTAAAAACTAAATGTTGTTAATTGGTAAAACTAACAAAAAAATTGAACACCATTTTTTGCAAAAACTGAGTGAAATGTTCGAAATTTTATTATTTAAACATTACAGAGCAATATAGTTTTAGCAACAACTAAAGTTTACATAAATACTTCAGCTTGAGAGTAGCGTGTGCTACATGTACAATACACAGACAAAATTTATGTTTTCGTTAAGAAAATACAGTATGTTAAGAACAATTCTATAAACGTTAAATCTTTTTTCAGCCTATCATTTAGATATGAAAAAGCATTTGCAAACGACGCGTCAGCAGCAAATTCACATTTGAGAAGTTCAAATGATTAATGAATTTTAACTTATTATTCAGCCAGACGCAGCATGCACTTCTGAATCATATACCGCATTTCGCTGTACCTGTAACCACAGACAGCAAAGTATTAATATTATATAAAAAATCATATTCTGTTAAAATTCAGAACATATGAGAGTTTGTGTAGAAATCAGCTCCAGCTGCTCCTGAATAATGATGAAGCAGGCCTGGAAAAAAAATGTGGAAAAGTTTTCTTCTGTTTTCTTATCTCAGGTTGGTAGGGTAGGGTAGGGTAGGGTAGGGTAGGTAGGTAGGTAGGTCGGTCGGTCGGTCGGTCGGTCGGTCGGTCGGTAGGTAGGTAGACAGTCAGTAAGACAGATGTGCTCAACAAAATTGTATGGTTTTACTTTAAATTACATAAATGTAGAAAACAAACATGCAGCACATTTTTGTTCCAGTGTTGTTAACTCCCACACTGTTGTTCTTCCTCATCTATTGCTAAAAGGTTCTTAAATATAGTAGAATGTAAATTATTATTTAAAAATAAATAAATATAAGGGGACTTCCCAACTATCTTTCATTTACAGCATGTGTATATTAGTTAAAGAAGATTTCTTGCATCTAGAGCAACAGTGGTGGCCTGACTAGGGGCTAAAATCAGCAATCCTTTGATTACTAGTCCAGTACCTTAACAGCTAGGCTTTTGGCTCTGCCTAGTTGTGTAGACCCATAGTCAAAATCACGAGTGCCTGGTTTGGCTGATTCTACTGACTATAAGGGCACAAACTTCCACAGCCACAATTAAAGCCTTGTAATAAAGCTTTTGGGAAAACAAAATGACATTAAAACTACGGTAAAAAGAAACAGTGCACACAGTTCTGGAATGGATTGCACTTATGGTCAGGTGTCCACATCCTTTTGATACAATAAATAAAATTACCTCTGCTTGAGCTTCTCTGTCTCTCGGTTCTCTTCCTCCTTTAGTTTAACAATGAAGCTCTGTAGCACCGGCATCTCTAGCTTTATGTACTGTGCCACCTAAAATGAAATAAAACCAAACCAAAAACCATCTGTCTGCATAATTTCTTCCGTTCAAATAGTTTTATATGTGAAATTTCTTTTGCATGTCCATGTTCTCTGGTCTCATGTGACTTAACCTCTGCCGCATACACATCATCTCTGTCGACTCCTCTGACTTCTCATCTTGTTACCAACCGGGGATATATTCTCATGAGTTGTCAAGAGTTTTGAGATTACAGTTTGGATCAAGTTACGAGTCTTTAGACTCAAGTCCAAATCAAGTCCTATATTGAAAACCTTTGAATGTTTTTGCTGGCAATGACTTATTTTTACATGATGTGAGTGAAGGCTTAAGTTACAGATACACAAAACTTACAAATTATTTGTTTTTAAAATGAGTTACAGTAAACTGTCTGAGCAATTAGGGTTAAGCTATGCTCAATGGTCCAACAGCACCATCCTAGCAATAGTGAGGTATGAACAGACATCCTTTGTATTCCTAGTAAACTCTCTAGCTTGGGCACTGTGCGAGACGGCAGCCTCTCCAGAAGCTCCATAGTGTTAGTACTTTTTTAACCTTTCTTTGTTATTTGCACTCTTTTTGCTCTTTATGAGGATCTAAAGTACTTTTGTATGTATCCAGTGGATGTTTCTCGGTTTCCCTGAGGGAACCACCTAAATAGATCAATGAAGTTTTATCTACTTATCTATCTCTAGTCATGTTGCCCAACCACTAGGCTACAGTTAACCCATTTACATATCTTACTGTACTTCACTAATATCGCTACCCAATTTCTCCTACTCTACTCGTACCTTACTATTACTTTTGCCATTCAATCATACAACTGTTCTCTCTTTATATTTCATACTTACAACTTTTGCAATATTATCTGCTGTCAAAAAGACTTTTAAGAATTTGAAGATTTTACAACTTTTAAGTTTCTAGGCCTTCAAAATTTTAGTAGCATGAGGAAGAACCTGTGAGGTTTTGATACATGGGCCCATTTTAATGCTTTAAAGACTTTAAAGCATTAATTAAAGTGTTTTAATTAAAGCTGCAGCCTAATGGCCATGACATTGGTCAAATAATCAGAAGTATGTATAAGAACCATCCTCAGAGTCAGTGTGTGTGTGTGTGTGTGTGTGTGTGTGTGTGTGTGTGTGTGTGTGTGTGTGTGTGTGTGTGTTTGTGTGCGTGTATCTAAAGATAGTTAGATTTAATTAAAAGGGAAAGACCCTATTCAATCAGTTCATCAATGAAGACTTGTAGGGAGTATGGAGGGACAGTTCTCCCTACACCAAAAGCAAAATGATGGTAGAGCAAATAGATATACTTATCACATGCAACTACTGTTCACACATACTGATCAGTCATTTGAAACAAGTCAGAGTCAGGTATGAATGATATCGTTTTATGACACTCTGTGTATATTTAAAAATATATACAAAAAGAACGAGAGAATAAAAGATTTCTTACCTCATGTGTGACCTCCTCCACTTGGTCTGGCTCCATAAGAAAGATTTTACAGATTTGCTCTGAGGGTCCCTGAAGGACCCTAATAGTCAGTGGGTGGTCGTCCCGCTTCAGCTGCACTCGCTCTGTGATAAAACAAATTAGAACTTTCACTTGATCAGCACAGATCCAAAGTTATTATAACTTAAATATCTTCATTTGAACCATCAGCGGTGCCAAGCTCCACAAGATGACCATGTTTTTCTGATGGTAAGGCAATTATCGTCATTATAAATCACTGACAGTATGTTATATTATTATACTTAATGGATATTTTTCTCCCAAACATACAGACATAGACATGTATGTATAGAATGCAGACTGTTTCCCAACTTTGTGGGAACAGTTTGGAACATTTTCCTCTTTTTACATGACTGTGCACCAGGTCCATAAATACATGGATGGCAGAGTCTGGTGTGAACTGGCTTGCACAGGCAACTTTGGGATGTATTAGACCCGACTTCCCATCCAACATCATTATGTGACTTCACAAATGCACTTTTGAAAGAATGGCCAAAAATCCTCATTACACATAAAGTTGAAATTGTTCTAGTTGCAAAGGGCAAACCAAAGTCATATTGAACCCTATAGATTAGGAATAGGATTTGACATAAGATCATATGTGAGTCAAGGCATGTGAGCAAATACTTTTAACAATATAGTATATCTATGTGTGTGTATATACACAGTGTGCAGAATTTCTAGGCAAATGAGTATTTTGATCACTTCATTCTTTTTATACATGTTGTCCTACTCCTAGACTTGAAAGCCAACTACCAATTAAGTAAATCAGGTGATGTGCATCTCTGTAATGAGGAGGGGTGTGGTCTAATGACATCAACACCCTATATAAAGGGTGCGTAATCAATAGACAACTTCCTTTCCTTTGGCAAAATGGGTCAGAAGAGAGATTTGATGGACTCTGAAAAGTCAAAAATTGTGATTTTTTTTTATTGTTTATGGACTAATGAAATGAGAGTGACTCTTCATGGGACTTAGGCTGGATTAGTAAAGAGAGGCAGAAAGCTCCCCTTCGACTCAGATGTCAGCAAGGTGAAAGTGGGATACTGGTATGGGCTGGTATCATCAAAGATAAACTAGTGAGACCTTTTGGGTTTTAGGATGGAAGATCAACTCCCAGACCTACTGCCAGTTCCTGGAAGATACCTTTTTCAAGCAGTGGTGCAGGAAGAAGTCCGTATCGTTCAAGAAAAACATGATTTTCATGCAGGACAATGCTAACATCACATGCATCCGAATACTCCACTAAAGAAAAAATAATGACATGGCCCCATTGTGCACCTGATCTGAAACCCCATAGAGAACCTGTGGTCCCTCATAAAATGTGAATTCTATAAAGAGGAGAAAAGGTACACCTCTCTGATGAGTGCATAATGTTGATCGTTAACAGATCAAGCAACTAACAGAATCTATGGATGGAAGGCTTTTGAGTGTTTTTGTAAAATAGGTGGTATTGGTCACTGATTTGTTTTAGTTTTTGAAAGTTAGGAATATTTATTTCTAAATTTTCTGTTATATTGGTTGACCTGGAGGAAATAAACAAGTGAGAACCGTATGTATTTGGTTTTTATTAAGTCTGATAATTCTGTACAGTAATAGTTACCTGCATAAACAGATCCCCCTAAGATAGCCAAATGAAGAAAAACACTAAATATTAAGCTTATTTTAGTATTATTAAGATATTTATGAGTCTTTGGGTTTGATTGAGAACAACATTGTCAAGGTTTTTAAACATTGTTGCGCTAAATTCATGAAGCCTTGGCACTTGAAGCCATCAGGGAAATAGGTCTGACAGCTGATACCAGAAAGTGGCAACAGTTAGAACTCCACAGGTGAAGCCAACCACATTTTGCTGCCCTCTTTAGGCAAAGCATACAGGTTAAGGGGCATAATACTAGTGAACCTGAGACACCTCCTGACAATGCAGAAGTGTTCCCAACATTGTGGAAACACATATTATGAGAATAATCATTTGCTATTTTTATTAATATAATATTGTGTTAAACAAAATGTTTCATGATTCATACATTTATTAACATATTTACTATACAATCTGCATGAACTAGTTTTTTTACTGATACGGAGTGGTACAAACTTTTGCTGACAGCGTATAAATGATTTAAAATATTTGCTTAGTGTGCAAGTTCTCTCACCTCCACTGGTGTGTAGAAGGAAGAGGGAGAACTCATCTGGACTGTTTTCAATCTTAAACTTGTTGAGCAGCACACGGAGAACCTGTGATGTGGTCATGGAGCTATTTAATCGGACGTTAGTGACCGAACCAAATGCTGGTGTGAACACAGCTGTCTGAAAAAACAGGAGAGTATAAGGTCATATCAGAGAGAACGCAGAGAAGATAGGACTGAAGAGAACATGATAATTTGACAGAACATGAGACAGAGTGTGAGAATGCAGGAGAAAATGTGAGAAAAAATGAGAATTTAGAATTCAAGAAATCTCAGGAAAACACATATGAACATTGATCTGAACATGGGAGGACACAGATGAGTTATCTAAAGTAAATTTGTGGGAATAATTCTGTATAGAGTCAGGGTCTGGGGTTTTATAAAGCTTGGGGTTGTCAGATCCTCCCTCAGAATCATGCAAAAGGTGGATGGACAAAATCAATCAATCCTTTGCTCTCACCGACACATCCTCAACTGACACACTTTAACTGAAGCTCCACCCCTTTCTTCCTGCATCTTATCATTATGAATCACAGCAGTCTACTCTTTCCAACTGGATCAGTTCTATCAGTTTCAGCCTTCAAAGTAATCTACCTAAATCCTCCAAATTTTGACCGAGACAGATACCGCCTGGAGAAAATGACACCCACTGAGGGCATACATGAATAATGTCACCAGCCTCCTTCAGACAGCAGCATGCATGACAAGACTGCTAAAAGGGATGATTTAATGCTAAAGTTGATGTTAAGGGCAGGAATGTAGAACCATTAACATAGTGAAGTCTGTCTTCCAGAAGAGGAGTTGGAAGTGACAGCACATCTTCATCGTAGGTGAAAAGAAAATCCTACTCCTCACAACCTATCAGAAGCCTGAGGAGGCAATACATGACTTACAGACAAACAGATGGGAAGAATGGGCCTGATGCTACCAATTCCTCCTAAATAAAAGAGTGATGTGGCAACTGAAAATGAGCGAGATCCCCTCATTAACCATTTGTAAGATGGAAAAAAAGCAAATTAATTAATTTGTGTTTTAGGTATTTAAGTGGTTGGCTACCACCACAATGCCTCTCTGAAACAGATCTCTTAGCAAAGAACACACTACAGCTACTGCCTCAAGCCATCAGTTTGGGATACGAGCAGGACAAGATAAGGCTCATTCCTGAGTTGGGAGAGTCCACTGATCAAACCATAAGAAACACAAATGTCAAGGTTACGACAGGTTCTGGTTAAAAGTGGAATGTCTAAACTTCGATCAACCAAGTCATTAGTTGCCAGAAACAGAAATTGTTGTCAGAGTTCAGACAGAAAGAGCAGGGCTAGGGTGAGAAGATGTACCACGTTTCTGGTGCAAAGCCAACCACAGAGAGAAGGAGGCGGTGGTGGTGGCAATGGTGCCGAGAATGGAGGAAGAGCACTACAAGCTCAAGGTCGTGTCACAGCGCTGACCCAGAAGCTGAACAACCTGGGAGAAAAGATCCCACAGACAATGCTCAGCTTCCTCATCTACTCAACCTATGGCATGCTCTCTTCTCCATGAAACCTTTACCAGTGGTTTGTAGTACCCTAAGGCCAGCCACCATCACAGCATTGAGCAGTGGTTCTTGGCTGATGACCCTGAAGCTTACCCATGGGCACCAGAGGAGGAGTGACTGGCAGCAATGCATAGCAGGTATAACTCTTCCCTTTAGTACTTTTACTCATAGTATGGAAGTTACAGTGTTAGATTAATTAGAGTGTAATTAGGGTGTCTGCCAAAGTTGTAAACATAAATGGCTGCTCTGAGCATGTTCTACACTGAAGTTTAAACTGTAAGTGTAAATAATGTGGATTTAGAACACAGTTTCTACCTTGTGATTGTAGTAATGGCCATTAAAAGAGCAGCGGTGTCGTCTGATTTGTCTGAAGTTTTTTAACGCTACCTGCCCACCAAGATTCCGCACACTCACACAACTCTTGGTCCTCTGCAGAGTTAACTCATCCTCCTCACCTGCCAATGTGAGAAAGTGCACACCTGAGTGATTGTGTTACCACACCTATACCAACATGCACACTAGCACATGTACATGCTTACCCTGGGCTTTCTCATCTGACTGGCCTTCAGGTTCTGTAACATCATTGATAGCCAGTGTGATTGTGGGTTTTCTGTACAGACTATATATTATGGAAAGACTAATAATTATAATGTGACTGCTTCATGTTTCTGACATTAATTTAAATGATATATGAATATAATACATACTTTGCTGAGTTTGCATCTCCAGAAAAATTAAACGATTTCATTGCCTCTTTTCCATCTTGCATCTGCAGCCTGATTGGTCGTCTTAGCCCCCATGAAATGTTAAGCAGACCTTCGATGATCAGTTCCTCATCCTCCTATACAGGGCAGAACTCTGGTAAGCACGGAATTCTGGATTTTCTTTTGGTTGATTCAAGCTCCCATAACATAACATCACCGAGCTGTTTGATGTTGGAGTAGTTCGATGTTCACCATAGCAAACACATGCACATTTGTAGCTGTGAGCACTTGGAAAATTCAGGGTGGTTTTCCAGTGCAGATTTGAACACTGCTCACTGTGGCTAGACAATGATACCTAGAGGTATAGGCTGTGGAGGCTACATAACAATAAAATTTGATGTTTGATGCTGCTTAATTTGAATTGTTTGTACATTTATGGGATTCTACTAATCCACAATGAGAGCTATTATAAATAAGGAATATTTTATTAAGGAATATTAAAAAAATATGTTCCCGCAGAATATTCTGACACAGAGCTAAGGTATAGCTAATAAGCTTCAAAGCACCCCCACAACATCACACCACCACCACCAGGTTTCAGTGTTAGTATTAGAGTAGCATGAGGCATTGAAAAGTATAGTAAAACATATTACACGCCCATGATCTAGGTTACAAGACGGGCCGTGCTTTGATTGATGTAACATATCAAATGGTTATAAAACCTTTATTGTGCGATTATTTATGTATATTGAACGTACAAACAAGAACTACTGCGCTTACCAACTTCATTGTTCATTGAAAAATAAAGTTTTTGATACAATCTGCTCACAGTGATAGGATGACATTTATGTTGTGCTGATAGTGAAAGATTGTGATAATTTTGGGATGCTTTGCTGTGTTGGGGAATGTTAACTATGTGTTCCGATTGGAATGGATTTACCTCCCGGTGACGAAGCTGCAGCGATTTCTCCTCATAATACAGATTGTATGTTTGTAGGTGTGACAGCAAAACTGTCCTGAAAATAAAATACAGACAACCACTATATGCATGCACTGTAAATCATTAAGTGTCCTATAATGACCTTATAGGTTTACATCAGGGGTGTCCAAACCTTTTACCAAGAGGGCCAGACTTGGTGGGGTTAAAATATATGGGGCCAACTATTCAGCCTGACATTTTTTCAACCACTGAACTATTGAACTTTTTTATTTTAATTGATATTGGCAATATTTTTAATTTCTTCACACAGAACACAAATAAACCTAGAGGTTTTTTGCAAAATGATTTTTTGGTTGTGTTTATTTTTCCCAGACACAATAAAAACTTGCATTAAATCTCTGAGTGCTCTTAGTGTGCAGTTGTGTGATTTGGGCTGCATTTCCTGCTTGTTTTTCCTAAACTAAAGTCTTTACATAGGGGTGGGTTTTTTCTAATGCAGATGCACACATCGAACCACACATGCACAAACCATTTACTCACGATTTTTGTCTCACATAGACACAGCTAGAATTCGAGCTCATTCGAACTCATCAGTCAAAACTTTGAATATTTATATCATATGTTTATTTGTCTTTGAAATGTTCTTCCTCAGATGTGGAGCTCTTTTTAAAAAAACTGACAGTCAAGGCCTGATTCACAGTTTTCTCTAAATAATTGATGCTGAGATGTGTTTGCAACTGAAACTCTGTGATGTATTTAGGTGTGGTCCAATCTGAGGTGTTTTACTATGGAAGCACTTATATAAGTTGCTCTGGATAAGAGTCTGCATAATGCTGAAAATGCTAAATAAAGTACAGTGGTCGAAGCATCATAACAAGGAGCCACTTCTCTTTGAATATTACGGGAGCCTCAGCCACAATACTTGATTTATTTAGCATTTTTAACAGCATTTTATTCTTCACACAAGTCACATCAAACACAGTTTTGGACAATGTTGTATCTTCAGTTTGCCTTACCTGCTTGTTTTTTGACTGTGGGATGAAACTGGAGCACCTGGAGTTTGCAGGCAAACCCGCAAAGAAAGCCAGGGATCAAACCCAGGACTGCTAACTACTAAGTCACTGTGCCACCCCGCTTCAACCATTCAACAAAAGTCTGACTATAAAGCTACAATAACTCTAGATTGGGTTTTGAATGTGACACTAGATCATTTGAATAATTGTATATTATTATTAGTATAATGTTATTACTTGAAAAGTCTTACTTGCTGATAAATCTGTTCTCCCCAATCTGCACTTGGTTTGAGTTTGTACCAGCCATTAGGAACCAGCTTGGACCTGCAATAGGAGAGAGGAGTGAGACAAAAAAACTGAAGAGAACAAGAAAAGAAAAATGTGTTTATACAGTTGAAGACATGATTGAGAAGGAATCAATTAAAAGAGATTTGAAGTGAAGAAAAAATAAGATATAACTCATGATATTTGGAGACCTGGGACGGGAGAGTGTAGTGTTGTTGGTCGATGAAAGGTCTGACTGTTATGTGTACATTCGCTCAAACATTATTCGGATTTTTATTTTTTTAGCTAAAAAAGCCATTTTTTAACAAATTTGTCAAAACCTGTAAAAGTTTCTGCTGCTACAATGTGACTTTGTTATGTTTTAAGTTTTAGTTTAATTAGTGTACTGTATGTGCAGGCATATTAGCAGAATAATTATTATCATTTTGTGTTATTTCAATAGTACAGTGGGTAGAGAGCCGAGTCTGTGGTTTTCCGCTTAAGGTTGAATCTCACAATTTTACCACATGCATCCAGGTGGTAGATGCATCCACATGCATCTACCACCTGGAGGTCATAGTTTTCTCACCTCTCTATAGTTCAAGAAGCAGCCAGACACATGACCGCTCTGCCACTCCATATTTGGGACACGTATGGTGTGTATAGATTTTCTGGTTCACTGTTAGTATGATGTTTTATATGATGAGATAGATTTTGCTCTGCACCAGAAAAGCTAGAATAGAATGTCATATTTGTCATATGCATAAAAGGTGTATGGTACAGTTTAAAAGGTTGTGGTCAAAGTGAACGGTCAGCCATTTTATGATGCTCTAAAAGCATATTCATTCAAGATTATCATTGTACCATATATAATGCTACTTTATAAAATTCTTTAACAATTATTTGATTCCACACCAATGATATTCTGAGGAGGAGTTGATTTCATGGTTCTATAATGTCATGCATGGTATTAAGGAGCAAACATATTTTAATTCGCTCAAAACAGTTGTGATGGCTGTTAAGGAAATTTTAGTTACAATGTCTTTTACTTAAATCATTTATCCTTTAGAGATTATTAGGATGATATTTACTCATATATGAAGGTATATTAATCA
>JAOTRQ010091631.1:0-10767 GCA_028565875.1 Hoplisoma paleatum
TTCTGTGTGAAGCCTAAACAAACAATTGTTCAGAGGGGGATGAACACTCATTTTGTACAATGGCTTGTTATTTTTTACTTTTTCATGTCATTCATTTTTCATTACTTTCCTAATAACTGTATTTTATTCTCAACTTGTTCACTTCCTTCACTATTATCACGTCTTTACTCGTAAAAGTTAAAGTGTTGTCGATTTGCTTCCTTCACTTGTGTGTATGAGGGAAGCACTTTAGCTGAGTGGGTAGCAATATCACCTGATGGCGAGAACATCCTGTGTGGAGTCTGAGATCTTAAATTTTACTTAAATCTCTCCTCTAGAAAGTGTGTTATTACTTTACTTGGTATATTTATGAACAATATTTTTTTATTATTGCACTTCGGTAAACAGTGTCGCCATCATACACTTTGGTTAACATGGAAACTCAATTCGCTTCCATTTGGGCATCTTAAATTATCTCGATAGATTCTGAGTTTCACCCTTTTTAACCAAGAAATGTAGATGTTATCCTCATTTTAATGAAAATATTGGCCCAAAAATACAAAGGTTTCTCGTAATTAAAAATCAAGGCTAATTGTAGGAACACATCATTTAGAAAATATCTGATTCTAAAACAGTTGTGAACAAAATCTAATCTGTTACGATTTTTGATGTGATGTCCTCTTTCAAATGAGACTAGTTTTGTTGAAATGTTCATATGTGCAGCACAATATCAAATTTTTGGAAACAGTATCACTTAAAACATGAGGATGATTTCCCCCGCTAAAAGCATGCAAACTACTTCGATACAATTAATTAAGTCGAACCTTGATGTGTTCTATGAGTGAGACCCTCTGCGTGAAGAGCTTGTTACAGTCTGGACACTTAAACACGGGAACCTTTTGTGTTCCCAAGTGGGTGTCAAAATGCTGGTAAAGCAGTGTCTTCTGGGTAAAAACAGTCCGACACATCACACATTTGTAGATTTCCCTGTAAAATAGGAACAAAAATAGAACAGAATCAGCATTTTTCATGTAGAAAATAATAACAGAATTGTATTTATACGCACGTTTCAGGACACAAGAACACTTTACAATTAAATGAAAAAAAGCACAGTAGCGTGATTTTAAGAACAACAAAAACAATGTAAGAGACTGAAATAAACAATATGCACCATAAAACAATAAGTGTAAGATGTATTAAAAAAAAGCACGTTTTACTAGCTTCTTGAATGTACAGAGACATGTGTGTATGGAGATACAGTGTAACAGTGATTTAAAGCTTTGGTCGAACCACACTAAAAGCTCTCTCACCATACATACGCTATACAGTTTTGCAGATGGTACAGATGGTATATAAGCATCAATGGACTAAGTGTCCATGTTGGACAGTATTTTGTACTGTATATAGTAATGGATTGGAAGCCAGTGTAGATCTTTTAATATAGGAGGGATGTATTCTGCACATACTGTAAGAACCAATAAGAACAGAGTTGCAATAGTGGAGTCTGGAAGTGATAATGCGTGTACAAGTGTCTCCACCACTGAATCACTAAAAGAGGGGTGTAACAGGGAGATGTTTTTTTTAGATAAACGATGGCTATTATGTAGATTCATCTAAGAAACGAGTGTGGTGGGCTACTGACATCACATTTTTTAATCTTGCCAACTAGTGGTTGCAGTTCTACTATTTACATCATTTTCAAGAAGCCGAACCCCAATTTTTAATAAAGGTGGTCTACAGATTAACATGGACGTAGTAGAAACTCACTTGGATTGTTTAGCACTGTCTGCAACATCGGGATGTTTGGAACTACAGTGAGCATCAGTACTGGAAGCGAACTTGAAAGCCATGGGGCACTGGGGGCATTTATGAAAGACTTCACAGTGGGCAGATTGCATGTGATTCTTCGCTGCACTCAGACTGTTCACACCTCCAAACACCAGCTGACAACAGGGGCACCTACAAAAAGAAAAAAAAACATCAGATGGAACTTCTCAAATACCCGAACACGGTTAAAGACATTTAGAGGTGAAATATGACAGACATAGCAATGTGCAGTGTAGTGTGTACCTGTATCCAAGCTGGCGTGTGTAATGCAGGCAGGTTTTGTACAGGTGTGTGTTGAGGTTTTGCGGCTGGCAAACAAGTCCACACTCGGGACAGATGACCGGGGGTAGCTTCTGGTGGAGCCTCTGGTGGGCTGAGGCACTGCAGGAGTTCCATAGGGGCATCGGAGGGGAGCACTGAGTACAACACTTAACACAACACAAACACATGCATGTTATAGCTTACATTCAGAAAACTGTAGCGATTAATGATAAACTAATACAGGGCGGCGTCTGAGCTTTTTTTACCGTGCAGGGAGGTGATTTAGAGTTTTACATTTTTTTACATTACATTTTGCCCTTGATTGAAATTGGTTCAGCATGTTTCCATGAAATAACCACAAACTAGACATCAAGTTTGTAGAGCGAATTGGCATCAGTGGGGAAAAATGCATCTCAGCTGACTTTTGGCTAATGGTTTACATTTTTTGCTCCAACGATGCTTTTTACATTCAAACAAAACGCTGATGCCACCTAGTGGTGACGACAAGATTTTTTTAAAAGAAACAAACTATTCAGTTTTACTGCACAATTAATCATTCTTTCTGTGTGAAACAGGTCTGAAAACGACCCAGATAGTTCACTATCCAGCCTAGATAGTTCACTAGGTTTTTAAAAACATCATTAATGTAGCTATTGCTTGAAGAAATGCAAAAAAACTTACAGTGTCTAATCCAGCTGGCTCTGACTCTTGAAAATGTGCAGCAAGTTTTTCTTTTGAGCTGAATGGACTCTTACACTCCGAACACCTGCAAAAGGAATTAGAAACATGTTTTATTTTACTAAACTGAATCCAGAATCTATTGTTTACACGGCCAGTGAGATTACTATTGCAAGTACTTTAAGACAAATACAATCAGAATTTAGTATAACAATTACTTAGTTTGCTGTATGTAGAATAATACAAGCAGAAATAACTTAATCAACTCTATTATGTTCTTGTTCAATACAGGGATTTAAACGTAGCATTTGAGAAAATAAATGTTTATTTACCAGTTATCAAACGACCCAGTGGGTTCTTCTTTACATCCAGGTATAGATGTGGTGGTTATCAAAGATGAAGAAAGGACACCTATAAAAAAAAGCACATCTCAATCTGAGAATTATTCTAAAGCATTATAGAAATATGTACACAGAATACAGATACACTATACAACCAAATGTGTATATTCCTTATTACTAAATATAGGTGGTTAATATGCTATAAAAATGGTACCAGTTGGGTAAGACTCTTTTTAGGAAACTTTTATTTATTGTTACACCCTGAAGAAGAAGAATTTGGGGTTTTCTCAAATAAGCTGATTCTCAAAATTTGGTAGCACCCAAAGCTATAACAAGTTGGGGTTACGTTCCTGAAGCAGTTTATTAAATAACAGTGAAGTCTACATTACAAAGCATATATTTGGCCACAAAAATAAGCCAAAAGGAAAAATCAGAAGGATTCGCAGTTTCTGCAAAAGATGAATAATGTTAATTATTAACAGTCCTTGAATGACCTGAGCCATAAATTCTACGAGTAGATGCTTTCACGATGGTTTTAAGTACATATTTGTGTTGTCATATTTGTAGCCAAGCACTCAAAAAGATGATTCATCCTGAGGCTCACAGGGTCTGGGATTGTAGAACTTACCAATGGGCAAGGTATCCTGTTGGCCAACCATCTGCTCCACGCTGATAGGTTTCATGACCAAGTGTGAGCACTGCATGACCAGACCTTTCTCCTTGTGTTCGCGAGCATGTAACAGCAAGCTGCACTTGTTGAAAAATGCCAGTCGCTTCGTACAGTGATTACACGTCACCTCAATGCGTAGCGAGCGCCGGTCGTAGTGGCGAGCCAAGCTGCGTTCAAGTGCAAATGTGTCACCGCATTCCATGCAGCGGTAACCTGAAGCTGGAACGCCAAGGCCCCACTCAGGACGAGGTAAAACAGAGAGGTCTGGTTGGTAGCTTGGGAGCGGGTTCTTACTGTTGAGGATCTTGTTGAAAGCTTCCACCAGACTAGACTGACTGCGTGAGATCACGGCACCTGTGGTGTTCACGATGGACGCTGGTTTGGAGGAAGGTACAGAAACTGCTTTCTGACTGGCCAAGCTAATGTTAACGGTGGAATGGGACTGAGATGTAGAAGATGTTAATGCTTTTGTGACCACACAGGATGAGATGGTAGCAGCAACTTTCTGGAACTTGCTGGCTGCAAACAACATTGCCGAGCTGGCGTCCTGTAGCGTTGACACAGGAAGTACTGGTGCCTTTGAGTCTTTAGGCTGGCCTGACATAGCATTTGCCGCTCTTTTAAGTCTTGTCTTGATTTCAGAACCCTTTCCTGTAGCACCTTTCGGGGCCAGCCTGGTAACAGTGCGTGTCACATTACCAGTAGGGGTTTTAACTGTCTTGATTCGAACTTTGAGAGGCCTAGAAGATACTACGGAGTCTGGATTAACAGATCCTGCTTTTACTTCATCTGGATCTGTCTTTTTCACAGTTTCATCTCTGTTATTGTTATGTGGATCATCATTCTCCACTGATTCCTTCTTGTCGGGTGCATCTGTGTGTTGTGCAGGTTCCTTTTCTCCTTGCTTCTGAACTGGGGTGGAGAATTCAGTGCTCTGTTGACAAGGATTCTCTGGCTCAGGGCTGTCAGGAGAATCTTTCTCCTCAATGATATGCTCTGGATAATGTTCCGAACTGTGTGGGTCTGCATATTTGGCTGTAAATGTTGGCATGCTGCCTTGTGGAAGTTTTTGAAATGGGAGTGACAGAGCTGGGGGCTGTGAGGCAGTAGGTGCTTCTCCAGTTTGGTCGTTGCTACTAGGACGAGATGGAGAACAAGGAGACAGAGGCTGGAGCTCACTGGATGACCTGTTCCTGCATGAAAACTTGGGTGAAGAATTTAGATCTGGGCTCTCCTGAATCATAAGTGGAGGACTTGCAAGGTCTGGTTCTGATTCTTCGTCATCGGACAACATATGACGAACTCCAGTCCTTGAACTACCGGTTAAAGACTGGCTTTCTGGAGTGAATGGACATGCAGGTGATAATGGTTGCTTTACTTCATCCTCATCAACTTTGGAGGAATGTATTTCGGTTATGTTCGAGCAAACGACTGAGGGAGCAGAAGCAGGTAAAGGTGAAACACTGTCAGATGGATTTGAGTGACCTTGGCTGGTTTCATCACCTTCCTTGGCTATTTTAGGTGAGCAGGGAGACCAAGGATGGCCTTCGAGGTGAATTTGAGACTGATTAGATGGAGGAGAGAACTCCACAAATCCTTCTGAGACAGCTTTGAACCCATTATGGCCGAGTGGGTCGGTTGGCATGAGGCTGTGTGCCACCTGGGGAGACAGTC
Source organism: Hoplisoma paleatum (assembly GCA_028565875.1). Lineage (NCBI taxonomy): Eukaryota > Metazoa > Chordata > Actinopteri > Siluriformes > Callichthyidae > Hoplisoma > Hoplisoma paleatum. The sequence goes on from JAOTRQ010091631.1 coordinate 5,431, forward strand.
TAGGCCCTTCAGATCTTCTCTTTGTCTCGTCTAAAACTTCAGTTATTTGCCTTATGTCCTCATCATCATCATTCTCCTTCTTGTTTTCAAATACATCGGTGCATACATTATTCTTCACTATAACACTAACTACAGGAGGGTCGTGAGAAGTTGAACAGATCTCTGAAGGACCTGTGGGCTTTTGATTTGTACCGCCACTTCTCTCTTTGCCACCACCAACAGATTCATTTGGATTTCCATCAGGATCTGATATATTTGGAATGTCTGGAATATCAAAAGCAGCCAACAAGTCATCAAAATCTGGTGTCTTCATGTCAGCCATGCTTGACCGAAAGACGCCTACAAAGACAAAAATATGACAATAGATATAAATTTTACATTAATAATAAAAAACACTTGCAGGATTTACATTTTGAAGATAGTTATATGATGGCTATTCAATAGTTAATACCAAATATAACCCTTGCCCAGAGCGTGCAAAAACAATTGTTATGCACATTATATATACAACTATGCAAGCAATTTAGTTTATTTTAAATATCGACAACAATATCTTATTCATTATGTCAGCAACGTGTAGGTACAAGCACATAATATAAAGTTAGTGGAGTAGGGGTGCGTGGACTGGCGGTGAGAAACCTTGGGCTTGTGATCAGAAAATTGCTGGTTCAAATGTCAACAATTGAGTCATTAGTTCATGACTAAAGTGCCCTGGGGCAAGGCATCTAAATCCCAACTGCTCCTGCTAGTACATTGTCAAGGGGAATAGAGCTTTTAATTAGTCACATCCACTGGACAGATACTCACCCCAAAATGGAAAGCACCAAACCTTTCAAAATCAACATAACTTATGTCAAGCGGCTTATTGTACAGATAAATTCGGGAGCACATTGGAAATAAGCCCATTGGACTTTATCCTTGACTATTTCTGTTTTTATATGCGTTACTGAAGGGTGAGTGCCTGTGTGAGAATTTTAATGGGTTAAATAAAAAACAAATCAATCAATCTGACTAAACAGTTTGGGAGGAAACAACCCTTTGCAAGTCCAAGAGCTCCTGAGTTCAGTGTTGAGGAACTCCTCTGCACATGGCCCTGACTTTAACCCAGCTTAACTCTTTTCGGAATGGATTAGTATAAAAATAAAAAGCAAAGACTCTTGTCCAACGTCACAATTTACTTTTCATGGAATGAACAACTCAGACAGAATAGTTAACATTGTTTTAAGCTGCTCCTGTCTGTTGAATTCACCACGTGTACCACAAGCTGTTGTCAGTCCGATATTTAGGGAGTGGTCCTAATTTTGTGCCTCATCGGAAACGATATACAAAGTATTACTATAAAACAGTGCTCTAAATGCTTAAGAATTTGCTATTTCATAGCATAAGAGATCATAAGCAAGTCATAAGAGGTTTAGAAAACGTGACTGCACGTTTAAAATACATTTGCTGTACCTTATACCTTAAATAAAATATGCGATTTTCCCCAGTATGCATACTAAAACAAATTAGATTCCACATGATAATGGCTCATTTACCCGTTATATACTATTTAGTGGGGTTATGTGCTAGTCAGACACTTGTTGGAGTGAACTTAAAACCGGATTGCAAACGGCCTCATACCAAAAACGTAGTGCACTAGATATGAGGCAAAAGTCCCAACATACAAACCTATAAAGTGCACATATAAAGTGAACATGGTGTCATTCGGAACAACACCATGTTGATACAGGAACTGTATATTACCCAACAGTTGTGTGAATAAAATCACCCGAATTGTCGTGTTATGTTTATTTGGAGGTATTGTTGTGACAATTTTGCCAAAGTTTAACTGCATTTAAACCGCATATAAATAAAACTAACTCACATAGAAAGGAACAGCTACTTAATGCGAGCCGATTAGCGTAATAAGCTAAGCTAGCATTTCCGACTTCATATAAAAGCTCTAACAAAACCAACTAAAAATTCTGGACACTTCGGTTATTAAGTCCGGTATTTTTATGCATTTTCTTTACACACACGCCGCTAATGTGGAAGAAAATAAGCATTAACTATGATGTGTTGTCGCTGAAGCAAAGTTTAGTTTCTTTACCTTTTAAAGCAGTTCCTGACTTGTCCTGTCCTGACTCCTTCAGCCAGGGCGGCGCATTACTACCGAGTCATCTCAGCCCAGTGATATTTATTTATTTTAACGTTTTTACATTAACATTACAGTAACGTTTACACTGGGTACATTTACATTGGGTTGCATTAATGACATACATCCAAGTTATTAATCGCAAAAGTTGAATCTGTGCATATTTTTGGACTGTGGGAGGATATCGAAGCATTCGGAGTAAGCCCACACAGGCACGGGGAGAACATGCTAATTCCACACAGAAAGGACCCTGGCAGCCCCAGCATTATAAATTATAACGCAAAATAAGTTAATTAATGTATTATTTTATTTTATTTTGTAAATTCCCAGCCCTGTAAATATTGATGGACTGGTCAACGTGCTCCATCTATAACAGACACGACCTATTCCGGCCCGGGGACCAACTACGGCTCATGTTTACATTTTCACCGGCCTTTATCCTCTATGGGGCCTATAAATATATAATTTTTTGTGATGATCAAAATGCTAGTTTAGAATATTCACAAGAATATGAATTCTGTGTATCATTTGTTTTTGTTTTTTTCAATTGACAATCATACCGAGTCTTGTAAACTCAACTAATTAAATATTGAAAACAAACTGATTTTGGTTTTTAAAAAACTGTTTAGATTCATTTGTGTTCTGATTGAAGAAATTAAAGTTTGCCATTTGCAATAAAATAACCCTCAAAATAGTTCACTTGCATGTAATGTTTCAAAGAATGTCAGGCTAATTTTTGGGCCCCCGCACATTTTCACCTCCCCAAATCTGACCCTCTTTGGAAAAAGTTTGGACACCCCTGATCTGCAGCTTTCATTGACCAGTCTTCAAAACGTTAAACCAGGTCAACGCGTGTCGTTGTTTCCCACCTCTTTTCTGCCAGCTACGCTTCTGATGGTATAGAATTAGTCTTTGCTGTGAATTGATTGGTCAGCGCCGAACCAGCAGCCAATCGTAGCAGAGGAGGCGGGACTGTTGGGATACGGGTGGGGAAAACAATCTTTACAGTTCTGATGACTGACTGAATGAAATTATTGGTACTGTATTTAGCTAGCTATATGTTTTGCATGTGTACATATCCTCTTCGCCATGTTCAGTATATTATTAAACGCGTTCTATTAAATGTATGTCTCGTATAAGGATTTGACTGGAGCGACGTCTTAGAGGCCGGACTTTTTTTGGTAAGCTAGCTGTGTTAGCTTCTAGTCAGCCTGCATAGCTTCATGAAACAATGCATCATTTTTCTGAAGTATAAGAACACGAAGGTTCATGCAAAGCGTTTTCGTCTAGCATGTTTGTCGCTTACAGTAATTCTTATTTTATGGTTTTTACGGTAAAAAAAAATGAATTGGTGTTCGTGTCCATTGTGTGAGACGAAAACAGGTGCTAATATTAAATAACAAAAAAATACTGATGATGTAACAGGCTACATATAAAATAGCTTGAACAGCTACATAAGTTTACTTTAAATGTTGACATTTTCCATTTATGGCGTTCCTATAGTCTTTCTGTTCCAGAAGAGACTCTGTAAGATAAATACAGATTATAACTGACACACCAGCCTTCATTTTATTATACTAAACCGTGCAAAATGTACACAAGAAGCACTTGTAATCGTGAAAAGAATGTAAAAATGCTTAGTTTACTCTTAAATAAGAATACTTATCATCACAGTGCTTTTTACTCAGCAGAATTATTACTCTGCGTGTAACTTAAAGCGTGCAAACGCTAGGGGGCATCAGGAGCGTTTTTTCCACAAGCCATTCAGGCTCTAAAAGGAAATTGGCTATAGGAATTCTTTTTTATCACTTCACTACTACAAGGACACCTTATTATCAACACTGGGACACTTTATTCGCACTCTCACTTTATGGTCATTTCGGACACTTTATCAATACCTGGACATTCATAGACACTAATTCACTTTAACAAACACACACACACATATATATATATATACAGCTTTTTCTACTTTTGTAAATTACTTTTTTTTGCCTCTTCCTACTTTTTTACTTCTTAAATTGTAGGTTAAATTAATGTTTACAATTGTTGTTTTCAATTATAATCTATTTTTTAGCTTGTTAAACGTAATTCCGAGTGTTCGGATGGAGTAGTTACAAAGCATTTATTTGCCCGTTGTACTGTGTATAACTATGTATGTGACAAATAAACTTTGATTTGATTTGGAGCACGCATGATTTCTCTTTTGGGCAATCTAACTAACGCGTCTGTCTTTCAGGGGGGTTTTTGCAAGTGGATCCGGTTCTGGTATCAGCTCTTGACATGGAGCTGGGACCCAAACTGGAGGAGGAGCTGGGCGTTTCTTTGGATGAGCTGCGCAAGTGGATTGAGGAGCAGGTGGACAGCAGTGAAACAGTGAAGAACAGAAAAGCAGAACTAGCCGAACTACAGAACTGGGTTGAGCAAAAAGAGAAAGATATTGCCAATGTAGACAGTCTGTGCTCTAATGCATCTGAGTAAGCCAGTTTGTTTTGGGGAATTTTGAAGAGGGTTGCAAGTACATCAGTTATTTATTTTGTTTTTATACAGTGATTGACGATTGTATGGGTGGGTGGAATAATAATACATTTCTGTTTGTTTTCTTTAAGTTTATTTTCAAGCTAAATAACATCTTAGGTGTTAAAACCTGGGAAGTGTTAAATGTTACATATTTCATTTATGTTTGTTAGTAAACCACAGTCTAATAAACATTATGCTGTTTGTGTTTGACAGGTCTGTTGTACATTGTGAGGTTCTGGTCAAGGAGCTGTATAGTAAAATAGGTCTTGAATATCGGGAGAGCAGTTCCGAAGATGACGAAGGAGTAGTTGCTGGCAGTGCTCTGGAAGTCATTGAAATTGATGACGACGATGACGATGAAGATGACGATGATGTCATTGCTGTTGGCTGTTGTAAGTAGATTGATTTGTGGATGAAAGACTGGTGAAATCCGGTGTGATGAGCTACTTCGACCCTTTAAGGATGAGTTTGAGACCCCTGGTCTCAATCAGCAGATTATTGGTGCTGATGAGAACATGTCACAAAACTCTTATACTCACCCCTGGTGTGATAAACCTGGTGCTTAGTGGAAAGAGCCACTACTTTACTTACAACTGTATGCACTCCGTTGTTTCAATGGATTTCGTATTCCACCGTGTGTTCTGCGTTGGTACTACTTGCAATCTACATTGTTTCCATTCGTA
>JAOTRQ010091642.1:0-10767 GCA_028565875.1 Hoplisoma paleatum
GCTTATTATTTCTTATTCTTTTTCAATGTAATTATTTTTAGATAAATTTTTTAACTTAATAATTAAAAATGTATGAATTAAATTAATTAATAAAGAATGTTTTGAAAATGACCTAATATAATGTTCACAACTCTGACATGATTAGTAGGTTATCATTATTTAGAATTATTATTATTACTCCAATATACAATATAACAAACATTACTGTGTTTAACTACATTAAACAATGTATAAAGCTCAACTAAATGTTCTGCCAGGATATTCACGTCTTTGCCTTTCATTTAATTGCATAAATTGTTCATAGATTTAAGGGATAATTACCAGGTTACCAGGGCTCAGGCCGTGTAACACTATTTAATATTGTGGCCTACAGTGCCGACTAATGGTCAAAAGGTAGATTTCTACAGAGCAATACATCTCTCATACGTCGCTTATACAAGGTTTTAGTTTTTACGACGTTTGGTCATCATTTCTTTCACTGCAATAGGGAGCTGCCAACCGGCAACACAGAGATCAGAATCAGGTTGTTTAGACTATCCACGTTGGTTTCTAGTAGAAAATCCCACTAAGTCACATCCGAATCTTTGGGAACCAAGTCTTTTTAGCCCATAGTAAGTTGCATACATAATAGATAATTCTGCCTCGCTAATTGACTTGAAATATTTTAAGACTTTGAGAGTAAACTGGAAAGCGTTACAAAGGGAATCAAACCCATGATATGTACTAACAATGGACTGAAATATCTTTGCCCATTAAAAAAATGCCTTTTCAAAAAGTTAGTTATTGTAAAGTTTAGTAGCTAAAATCTGCTCTTGCACTTTTGTTATATTTACATGCATGCGGCGATCCGATGCCGTCCAAGGTTCTGAGTTGCTGAGGTGTGCAATGCCACTTCTCTGTGCATCGCTGTGGTTTGCAACATCTGACTCGCCACTCACCTCTAAAGCGCTGTGGTCTGCAACATCTGGCTCGTCATTCCGCTGTATAATGTCTGGTTTGCCACTCACCTGTGCATCGCTGTGGTCTGCAACATCTGGCTCGTCATTCCTCTGTATAATGTCTGGTTTGCCACTCACCTGTGCATCGCTGTGGTCTGTAACGTCTGGCTCTCCACTCACCTGTGCATCGCTTCAGTCTGCAATGTCTGGCTCGCCACTCACCTGTGCATCACTGTGGTCTGCAACGTCTGGCTTTCCACTCACCTGTGCATCGATGTAGTCTGCAACGTCAGCAACATCTGGCTCGTCAATCACCTCTAAAGCGCTGTGGTTTGCAACATCTGGCTCGCCACTCAGCTGTACAACGTCTGGCTCGCCAATCACCCGTGCATCACTGGTACAGGTGACCCCTGCAAACATAATTAAAACTTACAGACTTCTATTCAATAATGTACTGACCACTAGGCTGGTGCATCATGTGCCACGAAATTTCTTTATTCATGAATCCGATAAGTTTCATTTTATCAAATTAGATAAACTAATGTAATTATTATCTCATATAATGGCGCAATATGTGATGATGTTATTGTCATTATATTTTAACTTTATTCTTCTTTATTATAAAGCAACTGTGCCAAGAGGACCAAATACCAAAAATGTGTGCTTACTCAATGTCACCACGAGATGGCAGAAGATCCTAATATCTAATATCTATTAATATCTATTAAAATCTAAGTCTTAAAAATTCAGCGTTCATACTTTAAAACCCTTGAATGAGATATTTTGTTGCTTAAACAACCCAAGATTAGCGACCCCTGTCTACGTGTTACTGAAATTGAAGCTGTCAACCTGATTTAGCAGTTGAGTGGACTTTTTTTAGGGTTGCACCGGATAGTACATTTTTAATATCCGTCCGGAACCGAAATGCACCGGTTATCTGAAGCTCCTTCTAACCAGAAACCGGACAGTTGATGCAGATTTTGCAATAGCACCTCATTATACTGTAGCAACTATGAATAATTCAAGATAGGTGACAAACCGCCTACCAAAACAGAACTAATATCTAAACAAGAATCAGTTTCAGTTCTAACTTCAACTTTAAAAAAAAAAATAATGTTACTTTCTTAAAGTCATTTTTATGTTGCTATGAGAAGTCTTTGTTTAGATGACTTTGTAAAATTATTTATTCATCATTACTAACAAATTCCATCAATTAGTCATTAGCGTGCAATGACTGGGGGTATTTATACTATTATAAAAACAAGCCGAGAACAATTTACTTGATGTGCAGTTACACTTGCAGGTTAAACTCTACTTTAAAATGAAGTGGCTTTAATACGTCATCATACATATTATACTGATACTGATAAATTAAAACCTGAATTTAAAGGCTGATTGAAGTTGTTTATTAAAAATGATACACGGGTGTTAATGTCTGTAATGTAAAACTGATTTCTATGCCAAACTTGGTGCTATAAAAACACATTTAACGTAGTAACATTTAACAACATAGCAAAATGAGTGAAAAAGAAGTGACTGTCTATTTTAAAGATAACAGAAATTGTTCATTTGTAATTTTAACATATTTAGGTTGTTTTTACTCACTTTTTTCTCCCACAACGTTTTTCTTTTATGCTAATTATTATTTTATTTAACGAAACATCTCTTTCCCTGAATTTTGTAGCTCATGTTCAATACCGTGTTTGAGCACATTTTACCGTCACTTTTCAAACGTGCGTGCGGACCCAGTGTGCATGAGCGCCGTTTGCAACCTGATAACTTTTTTTTAAAAGCAAAGTGCAGAGTAATTTGTATTTTGTTCAAAAAGTCAAGTTAACTTTATTTATATTGCACTTTTTACAATAGACTTTGTCTTGAAGAAATGTTACAAAATACAGGACAAACAGATACCGAAACCCCTGAACAGAAACTGAACTGATCATGTAATGATTAATGACCAAAAATTATCTGGCATTCTGATTTTCATTTCCAGATTGGCCCATAAAGCGAATATTTTGCCATATGCCCGGCAAATAGCTAGCTTTTTAAAAACATAAGATCCAGCTGAACTAATAAGTAACTTACTATGGTCAAGATGAATACTTTTAGAGATGTTGTCCTTTCAATGATATATCGTTATATTCCACAAAATTTTTAGTCTTACCAACAGTTTACCAATTTTTTATAAAGCGCTTTATCTTCTGCGCTCTGTGGTAAATTATTGTGGCTGCAAAAGCATATCTCGTTTTATGTCCCATAGATTTTCAGTTGGATTCACAACTAGGCCATTCTGAGACATTCTTTTGGTGAAGACATTCTTTGGTATACTGCAAGTATATGTATGTATGCATGTATGTAATTGTTAAATTTCTCTTATTTAGCTTTTTTAATCTAATGAATGCATGATCTGTTGGTCAGAAACATAGTTATGCATGGTCCGCAAACAAAGTGATACTGTGAGCATGATATTCCTTGGGCATGCAGCCTTAACCAAATTTGGCGTATTGTCAAAACGTTGAACCCAGAAAACCTGACTGCTTTTCTGAACTAAACTAATGTATTCGTTTTTTTGTGTTTGATGATGTTTTAGGAATTTTTTGATGCAACAGCAGACTGTGTTAACGTTTTTCCAGAGTACTCCTGAACCAATTCTGCCATATTTATCAAAGCACATGACAGTGACATGACAGTTACTCATGCAGTTCTGTCTGAGCTCAACTGAGCCTTGTACTACATGAACTAAGAATTCTTTAAACTTCTTGGATCATTTCACATTGTTATATGCAGTGTATGGTGACATTATGAGAAGTATTTAAATTTTAGGATTTTTTAAATGGAAATTGCTATTTACTACTTTTCAAACTGTATATTCTATCATTTTTATATTTTGTAGGTCAGTTGTAGTCTAGTAGATAGAATACTAAACTAGTACGCATAATGTTTTTGTCTCAAGCCTTCTTATCACTTCCAGGGTGCCAATATTACCTCTGGGACCATGATGAAACATGCTTGACTTTGGACTGTTATAATTGTGTGTACTTTGAATAGGTGTAGTCAGACAATACTGTTTATATTGCAATAATTCACTACATTGTGTGCCTTAAGAGTAATCAATTATTGTATGAAGCAATATTATTCATAATTGAATTGTTGAACTTACCATGCTATAAAATGTAATATCTTAATACAAACATGCTATTGAAACAGCTGTTTCAGAAAATGTGCTGGAAAATTATCTAGTCAAAAAGGTTCCAATTACTAAGTTAATTTTACATAAATTTACATTTGTCACACTTAAGTAATACAAACCTGGTGAACTATACAATTTAAAGGTTTTCCAATCTGTCCTTAGTAGGTTCCACTTTTGGAATTACAGTTATTAATTAAATTAACAAAAGTTTAAAACCGCCACTGGTCTAGTAAATAAAGTTTTAAGGGTATTTGGCCGAAGAGGTATTTATCGTTAACGGTTATTTGACTCTGGGTGCAATTATAGTTTGTGTTAGCTGTTGAAAGCCAAATTTGATTTAATATTCAAGAAAAAAAGTCTTGAATTTTTATGTAAATGAAAAAGGTGTGAAGTGACCGTTCCTTTACATCCCTGGCAGAACACTGAGCAGCTTTGGCTGTTTATGTAGATATTTTTATGGCTTGAGAAATGCCTAAAATAAACTGAAAAGTTTCACATGTTCAATGTTTATTTAAAAAGGTATTAATATAAACTTAGAAGACATGACATTTAGTGCCATTTAAACTGTTCTGGGGTAAAAGCACTTAAAATAGACACATGAGCATCACAACTGGCTCATTGAAAGATGTAAGATATAATCACTTAATTTCCATAATTTGTAAGTGTTCTATGTATCTTAGAAGGTTGCAGATTTCTACGGCCTGTGACGTATTTTGGTGGAAATATTGTCAACGTCAGCGCATCTGATGTTGTGTGCATAAGTCAACACAACTTCAGTGGTCCATTCTCCCCCACATATTTTAGTGGCAAATGTGGCATTGCACAGTATTACAAATGTGGTTATATTTAACTGTTATGTTATTGATAATCAGTGTACAGGCTACACGATATCGACAAACTCTAAAAACTTAATGCAAATCGGTATAAATAAAAAACTTGATTACACGTAAACGTGCTATTTACAGTAAAGCCGTGTCCAAAATAAATATTCATCTCTGAGTCAAATCAAATGAATCACAAAATACGATTCATTTAAAACTACTTATTGTGTGGAATCGAGTCACTAGATTCAGATCATTCACTGGATACTTTTTAGAGAATTTCCCTCTGGTCCAAAACACCGACACGGTGTTCGGGTCTTTCGACTCTGACGTCATTACTTCCGCTACCCCATCCCCCTCTTGCCCCCACCTCCTACCCCCTCTCTCTAGCCCCATGCTCAAAGTCGGTGTCGCTCTGCTTCGGAGTGCAGGATCCAACATGGAGTGAGACCGCGGCGCTGAGGCTCGTGCGGGGCCATCCTCACGCGGAGCAGCGCGCGACTGCAGCCACGGATCCGAGCGCGCGCGCTCCCGGAGTGGAGATCCGCACAGGACCTCGAGTGTGCCGGTGTTAACGTCTGGAGGTGAATAGCGGGGAGAAAAGCAAATCCGGGGAGAAGGGAAAACTCCTACAGACCGAGTGACGGTGGAGCAGCGCTATAAAAACGAGATTGGATCGGTAGGACTAGGAACGAGACAAAATGGAGCCTGGACGCTGCGCGCGCGCGGTGGGATGTTACTGGAGGTGAAACGAGGAGGAAAATGAGCGAGGAATACCACCCAGACGAGTAAGTTGCACCATGTGTAATGCTATTTACTTTATGAACGCCAGACGTATAGGTGGGTTCGTTCCACGTCAGAGATGCAACTCGGGGGAGGCGCGCAGGAGGGGTGCGTTTCTGCACCAGGGGTCCTTACGCGTGTGAATCCACAAAACAAGAGGGTTGCAAAGAGCACCATGGCCCAGCATGGCCCCCACACAGGGAGCCCCGAGCGGAAACATTTCATGAACGGGTTCTTCATGGCTAGTGCGTAACACGTTAATATAGACCTGCATTATATGGTTTGGAACTAGCTGTTTTGAGCTGGGCCGGTGTGTCCGCCACTCGGACATGTTTTGTCCTCTTTCCGCTATTTTTTCGGGAGTGAATCGCTCTCATTACCATAAACACTCTCCATTCATAAAATCCCGACGGCGCAGGAGGAACTCGGATCAGCTCCTACATGCCTTCACTTTGTTAATCGGATTTGATAAACAGATATTTACGTATAACGGATATTTACGTTTCTAAACAGGTAAGATGTTAATTCTGAAACTTCTGAACGTAGCAGTGGTTCACTGTCATCTTGAGAACCGGTTTTGGTACTGATGGTCACGCCACTGTTAGGTTAGCACTATTGGACCCTTGAGCAAGCCCTTACCTTTGGACAAAAGTAACTGCTAAATGTTTCATAAAGTTTTCAAGTTTTTATGGAATTGTAAGTCTTTCCCCAGTAGGATCAGTTCTTGTGTAAGCAGTACTTTTAACAAGGAGCAGTTGCTTCAGGACACAGCATTACATATTTACAACAACAATAACCTTAATTGTATATCAATATACAACTCTATTTACAAACTCATTTTTTCACATCTGTGCTATTGTGATGTGGCAATAAAAGTGATTTGACTTAGTCTTTGCACCGCTAGTTAAGATGCATCATGATGTGCTATGTTTTGTTTATAAACAACACGGTGGTAACCATAATAATTATTTTCTGTAATATCAGAGAAAGCAAAGTTCTTCAATTATTAGCATTTGCATAAAGTTAATGAATACATTTTTGCCAACATTGCATATGAGTACATTATCATTACCTGCAGTAATCCACATTCATTCAAATCAAAGTTTATTTGTCACATACATTGTTATACGCAGTACAGCCGGCGGTGATGTTTTTTAACTACTCCGTCCTGACATTAACAAAGGTACAGTTTAATTTTCAATGATAATAAAACGAAATAGTCTTTTTAAAAGTAAACAAATAAGTAAAGTACTATTAAGGTTTTTTTAAAAGTTGAAAAAAATATATGTATGTATAAATAAGTGAAGAAATAAAGTGAATAAGGTTGGGTGTCTAATCAAGTGTCCATAAAGTGACCAGTACTAAAAAGTGAACTAGTGTTGGTTATTAAGTGTATAAAGTAGTGGTGACGTGATCGTTGCATAGAGAACTGAACATTGTAAACTTTCTATAGCTGATTTCCATTTAATGTTTAGATGGCTTATGGTATAAAAAAGCTACTTTTTATTCGGCTCCTAAATGTGCTATTTCCCTAAATCGTAAAGTTATTTTGTTTGTACACTTTCACCACATAAATGGTACTTCGTCAAGTGAGCATTTGGTGCTCAACAGGCCTGATACAGCCTTTCCTTTGAAGCTTGTCTGGTGATTGGTGCACTTGTTCATGTGAGGGATTGTAGACAGAAAGTGTGTGACCCCTGTGTTACAAGGCTTGTTATCTTTCCTTATTGTAATTTATGGCCATTTACACCCGTTTTGAGCAAACACAAACCACAAACAGGCAGATTGGAATGCTAAGTTAAATGTTATTTAGTTTCTATTTAGCTAGTTTAACAAAAACGGAAGGTTCTCAGCACTCAAATATGAATCTGTTTAGATATAATTTGAATCTTTATACATTGTAAATTATGTATTAATTTGGGACCATGTCAGTCTAGTAAGATTTCTTGTGTTAGAATAGTTTTTACATCATTTAAGTCCACTAACATCTTTTTTACATCACTAGTCCACTAACATTGCAATCCAGGGCTTGAATTTGGCATTCATGCCAGAAAGCTGAGCTCCTGCATACTGCTTTTGTCTAAAAAGTGATTGTTGAGGGAGAAAATATATTCTTAAAATGCATTAATTTATAATAGTTAAACTTGATAGATCTGAAAAAACGGTTACTGCATTTTTAAGGTGCCAGATTTATCAATATAATATAATACAATATAACCTACAATAACATGGGCATTTCTAATGGGGGTCAGCCATGTCCAAGTGGTTGAATCGGCTTATGATCGGAAGGTTGCTGGCTTGATTTTGATATTTGCCTCTAAGCAAGGCACCCAATCCTTAACTACTTTCTGGGTGAGTAATATTTTTCGGAATTGTAATGTCCTGTAAATATCATCTAACAAAGTTAGAGGTATCATTGATTGATTGAGTTAACATGGCATGATCTATTTTTCAAAATTAACAATGTCTCATACTTGTTTAACACCAACAACAAACTTTATGATCATGATTCATGGAGGACCTTGTGTATATAATAATTTACAATTTACGTTGCACAACCATTCGAGATATTTACATTTTTATAGGCTTTTATGCTGTCCAAGTTCTAGCATGTAGAGCAAGCACTATAGAGAGAGAACAATACTTATACTATTTACCTTAACATTTTACACAGTCATCATATTTTAAGCAAGATCTCACATTGATTGCTTTATTGGTTTGTCTAGATTAATAATAATTAATAATACATTTATTAATTTACCACATTCTACTCTATTCACTTAAACTACTCCAGCTTGGTTTAAACCATAAACCTTTTTAACAATTCTATATCATTATAGCTTATTTCTTATGTATTATAGAATTGTCCACTACTGTGCAATCTTGCACTGAAGCACATATTCTGTGATCATTTTAGATCATCCTGACTAACCTGTACATGTGAACTGGGTCAGCACTAACACTTCCACACCCAGCATGTCCTATTGCTCATCCTGTTTTCTGTATCCTTTTCCTGTGATGATCTCAAATTCCACAGGGCAAACACAGGAACCTGACAGGAAGGAGCTCTTTTATTTCTGGAAATTGTGAGGAATGGTATTCCTCACACTCAGTTTGGGTGCCTCTGGCCCCGCCTCCTTCTCCCTACGGACACTCCCATCCTGATGGCGTACACCTGCAGCTCGTGTTGGACTAATTATGTGTATTATTTAAGCTTGTGTTTTTCTCATGTCTGGGCTGGTTCATTGTTTTGTTTCTGGGTCTTTGTTCGGTTCTGTTTGGTTTCCTGTCATCTTTGTTTTTAGTTATTAAAGTAAGTTAATTTAAATTCTCTTGAGTCCGGCTGCTGGTGTATGGGTGTGGCATTTTAAGAGTCCCTAAAAACTAACTTATTCCTAACAGATCTTATTTCTTGTTTGGATGTGAAAACACTGAACACTTTGTATTAACGCAACTTTAAAAATAAGCGACTCACAATCACGCATGTTGTGAAGAGACCGGAAACTCCAGAACAAGTCCAGAGACAAAATGCAGATCATTATTATTAAGACACGTGTTTGTTCTGAGTAATTAAAGAAATCCATCGTCATGCTGAATTATTTGATAAGATGCCGATTTCAATATTAATCGACGGTCGTTCCTCCAGGTATCTAATGAGTGTGACATATCAGACGAATGTACATTTGTGTGGAGCTATTAAATCCACTCAGAAAGTTCAATTAGCCATTTATTTATTTAATATTATTATTATTATTTCAACTTTTTCCACTTGTAAACTTTTATTATAGCTCCGGGTGCAACAGCCTGAAGCCGCTGTTGCCTGGTGGTTAAGTCTCTAATATGGACTGATCATCATAAGGTCGTCAGATCGCAACCCCAGCGCGGGCTCGGCTGCTCCTGCGCTGGTATCGTAGGTGGTTCACACATCTAACAACTCGAGTGTCTCTCGATGTGGGGTTCAGATCCCGAAACCATGCCGCCTAACTCGTTCTCGGTTGTAAGAGCCAGTAAACGTACAAAACGAGTTAAATACCAACACACATCGACATCGAAAGAAATGTTTGACTCCCCCCCCACCAACGTATTAAATAATAATGTGAGACAGGTTTAAACCTCGCTTACTGGAGTCGAACTACCGCCCACGCTTGTAGCAGCAGGGAAAAGAAAGAAGAAGAAAAAAATAAGTATAACAGCCGTGACTTTTATTTCGACCCCGATTTTAAAAGTCACAATTTCATGACCGGTTGGTTTAATTTCACGTCTCCATCTGCAGAGAACGTGGACGTGTGATGGATTGGACCCAAAAGGTTAAGAAGTGTAAGGTCGGTGTGGTTATATGTTCAGTTAGCAAAGGTAACAAATAAAGAAGAACGTTAGGCTGAAACACCTAAAACTGGTAATTAGTGGTGGGTACTTATAATGAGCACATTAATCTAGTAGGTAGGTAGGTAGGTAAGTAGGTAGGTCGGGGCAGGAAAGTAGGTAGAGGCAGGAATATAAGTAGTAGGGCAGGTAGGTAAGTATTTAGGTATGTATGTATTAAGGTAAAGTAAGTAGGTAAGTAAGAGGAAGGTAGATAAGAGGGCAGGTAGGTAGGTAGGTAGATAGAGATAGTTACAGAGATACGTAGATTGGTAGGTGGGTAGATAGATAGAGAGACGTAGTTACATAGATAGGTATGTAGGTAGGTAGAATGTTAGTTATGTAGATAAACAGAAAGGTTGGTAAGTAGGTTGGTAGGAAGAGATAGGTAATTATGTAGGTAGTTACGTAGGTGGGTAAGTAAAGATAGGTAGTTACGGAGATAATTAGATTAATAGGTAGGTAGATACATAGCGAGATGTATTTCCATAGATACGTACAGGTATGTAGGTTAGTAAGTAGGTAGATAGAAAGAGATTGGTAGATATATAGGTAGGTAGGTGGAGGAAGTTATAGAGATAAGTAGATTGGTAACTAAATAAGTACAGTGGAACCCCGGTTAACGACCACAATCCGTTCCGAAAGGTCGGTCGTTATCGGAAATGTTCACTAT
>JAOTRQ010091669.1:0-10765 GCA_028565875.1 Hoplisoma paleatum
AGTGTTAGAAGGCGGGGCTAGGTGCGCGAGTGACAGGAGTGACAACAGGAAGAGAGCCAGACGTCGGATTTCTGACAGTAACCCATTTTATTTAGTTAATTTAGAAATTATTCCTCCACATTTAATCAAATTCATGCAGTGGAACTCACATTAGTGAACCCATACTAGGGGCAGCAGTGAGCACCCATGCCCAGCGCGGTGGCCAAACCCTAGCCACGGTGCCCAGAGACATTTGTGTGAAACAGTTAAGTTTAGGATTTAATTTTGCACCATTTGATTGTAATTATGACACACACACATTATTCAATTATAAAACAAGATTCATTCATTTAAAGGTTTTATGTCAAAAGTCATAAAAATGTCCACACAACACTATTCAACACAATTATCAAAACATCAAATTATCAACACCACACTTTTCATAGTACAACAAATAATCCACATCACATATAAAATATTTACAATCTGTGAGTTTAGTCAGTTAGTAAATGGTAAATATCAATGAAGCTATAAATAAACTATAGATGCTATAAAAACTTTAATGACACTTCTATAAATAGAAAAGGGTATGGTAATTATCAAACAAAATGTTCTATTTGTGAAGTGAAGTAATATTACACTATTGATCAAAATGTTAAGGCCAGTTAACACACATTGTGCAGTGAGAAAATAAACTTATAGAAAAAAAGAACCCCCCCCTAATAAAAATAACAAAAACAACAAAAAAAACCCTGAAACTAAAGACTTGGTATTAAGCAGCTGCACTATTCTTGCTGATCACTTTAAACAATCGGTTATGCACGTGTGATGCGTGATGTTTTCAGCAGGTTAGTGTAGATGTTAAGAAGTCTTGGAGAATCCACTTTTTGTAAATGTCACTTTCTATCCGTCCTCAATTCTGATCAGTGGAACACACAAGCTGGTCCAAAATTCTCCTGGAATCACTTCTGTGTCAGGTGAGCATTGTGAACTGGAGTTACTTTGCTGCTGAAAACCTTTCAGTCATTGGCACACAGACAAAAGGCCTTCAGTCATGAGTGATGCCCTGCTGCAACATCTCCACATTGCCAGCTGCTGTTCGATGCCCCAGCACAACCTGCAACTTCATTGTTCAATTGAAGGAAAATAAACACCACAAATCATCTTAACTGAGATCTTACTTGTAAAGTCAGTAACTTTGGAGGCTGTCAGGACCATCAGAGCTGTAGTTTGCACCAGTAATGGACTTAATTTAATAAAAGATCGAGTGTTGTTCTATGTATTGATGGACAGCCAGTCGGATCCTGTGTCTCAGTGCAGGTTAAATGTTTTTTTTGTTTTTTGTTTTGACTTGTTTGTTCCAGAACCCTCAGGAGCTTAGAAATGTTTAAACGTTTGATCAGCTAAGTAAAACAGTGTAAATGCTGTTGTCAGTAAAACGGCTGCTCAAAACTTTGTCTCTTTCTTCCATTGTTCAGAGCCAATAGTGCAAAATGCAAATGTTTGAAGATTTTGATCAGGACTGTACATCCTGTAGTAACCGAGACGTTTCCTAATGTGAAATGCAGATGGAAACATCTGAAATACTGAAACCTTATGGGAGGGGAGAGTTTGTGAGGAAGAAACATTACAGACACACAGGAGGGGATGAATTGAAACCATAAATTGAGGATTAGAGAGGAGACAGGAAATGTAGAAATTACGTTAAGTCAAATAAAGATGCTGAGAAACGAACAGGAGATGAGTTGGACTGATCTCTGAAACCGGCTCTGGCTTGCATCTCAGTTCTCATGTGTACATGGACGTGATCTTGTGTGGGTTTGGGTGTCTGATTAAACAGACCTTTAAATCATTTAACGCTTTGCCAGGCCGCAATACATCACTTGTACTTTTCCAGGGCTGCCTTTTTTTTCCAGCTCTCTCCTAAGCCGCCGCACAAATTCGTAATCGCTTATCCATCATGCACCACTGCTTTCTGGCTTTGGATGCGGTGTACCTCTTTGTACCTTTTGTACCACAGCTTGGTGACATACGGTCCGTGTAGCACACGCTTGGTCAGATCCGGGTCAAGCGTGGGTCACAGCATGATGAGGGAGGTGACATGCTTTATCTACGTACCTATTTACCTTTAACGTGCGTTGGCATACCATAAATGTCCATTAAAGATTTGCAATGCTGGTCAGACTGCCTTCCTTTCTTAAGACGTACGTGAATTCTGGTTTGGAATACTGCTTCGGTTTTGTTGCTAGCTTGCTCTTGATGTTGGTCAGGAGTATCCATTAGCATGGCTAGTATTGCACGAATCTTTAAACATTCTAAACATCTATTTAAGATCTATTTTAATCATTCAACCATGAAAAATCTCTTATGTGGTCTTGAGGTCAAATCTCAGCAATGCTGCTGATAGAATAATACTAGCATGTTTAGCATGGTCCTCTATAAATGGTACAGCTCTTTGTAATAGTTTACCACTAGTGGGTGAATTAATGTGACTTGTGCTACCACGCAGCCCCCACTACCAAGCAATGGCATTTTGCAAACCGTAGTCATTACTACATTGGATTCGGTAACAATATTTAGGTATATTTATTCTCATGTTTATTCGTTGGACAGAAGGATGGAAACACTCTGGCATGAATGGCCTGTAGAGGGCACTCAGAACGGACGGGGGCGGTGTGTGTGTGTGTGTGTGTGTGTGTGTTAAAGTAAACCACATCCATATATCTATATCCAGCAACCTGGTTTATGTCCTACCACTGCCAGGTTGCTGGGCTTGTGAACTCCCACATTCTCAGACTGTGTCCTGTTTACACTTTTGCTTAGGGAAAAAGTTTATGCAACTTGGACAAATGCGAGGTTTGAACAGGCAACCTTCTGATTACTAGTCCAGTACCGTAACCACTCAACTCTTCACATAATCATCGTATCTGCGAGTGGCATTAGCCACAAAGGTGAAATAAACTCTTTAACAGCCTCCAGATGGCATGAATATGTTTGTCTCTTGTGTGTGTTTTAATTGACACACTAAGATCTACGAGCCTTGTTTTTAGTACTGCGACACTCTTTTATTATGCTATTATTGTGAGGTTTCAATAGACAGACGTCTGACCCAGAGTTGACCCGGGCACACAAAGACCAGAAATGCAGCAGAAACACGAGGCAGAAGTTCAGATTAAGGCTGCATCTCTCAATGCAGCATGTGCAAGCCTTCAATCAACGGACTCATTTTACTTATTGTGTTACTGTGCAGCCTCAAAAACATTAACGTGAATTATCAGCTATTCCCAAGAGGGAGATGAGAAGAGATTGTGTGTGAAATGGAGCTTTGAAATTAAAGCTAGTTTCTTGGGAAAATTCTAAAGTGCATGGATTCGTGGTGGTGTTCTGGATAACCAACAAGTCGCTACCATGACAGGATTCTAAGAGACTCCTCCAATACATCAGAAATGTTTTATTTTGTTCTACATGTAAGTTATTACCCAGTCACTTGGACTACTACTAACTTGTTGGTGCTCCTATGTACACAATTAAATGCTGTCAACTCAAAAATAGACTAGCCCTAACCCTAGGTCTTATCCATCTTTGCTCTGTAACATATTCCAATCTCCAAGCCTGTTGAATTAAGGAAACCGTGCGTCATTGTTCTGGCTCCCAAGTTGTTGTAAAATCATTTATTAAACACAGAAGAAGTATAAATAATGTCGGTGACATTTTGCTCATGTGTGTTCTTCTGTTTCAGATTCGTGTGGATGGTCCCTTTCAAGGTGCTGTGCAGTACGAAACTGTGCCCGTCATTAAAGATGGGAGCCCTATTCTTAGAGACATGGCCTTCTCGCTGGACCATAACTACCTCTATCTCATGTCTGAGAGACAGGTCAGTGTGACACACACACACACACACACACACACACAGAGTCACGCATAGTCAAGAATCTGTCGCTATGGTTTTAGTCTTAGCAAAACATGTTTGTTTACTATTCATATTGCACCAGTCAGTAATAGAACATTTCCCATGGTCATTTCTCACTATTACCCAGTATATAATATCCATGATGTGATGTTGAAGAGATGAGGGTAGATGAGTAGAGAAGAGAGAGAAAAAAGACACAAAGGAGCAAGGTCACTGCTCAGTGGCTGTAATAAAGAAAGTGAGAGTGTAATGGCAGCCAGGAATCAGACCTGTCATATTAGGCATCGGTAGGTACTGCTTGGGGGAGAGGAACATGTCCACGAAGGGCTGCTTGCAAAATGGAACGAAAAAAAAAAACTCTGTGATGGATGGCAGACCTATTCTGTTTGGTGTAAAGGTTTTCTTTTTTTTTATAAACCAGGGGCCAAAGCAAAGTCAGCAGTGTGATGGAGAGATAATGAGAGAAGGAGGTGGATATAGAACTTTTTTAGAACAGGATGTCTAGATTTCCTTTGTGTGAATGTCATAAGCATGTGAGCTGTATTTAAAGTTCGCTCCCAGTGGACCGGGATGTGGCAAGAAGTGAGAGGTGCAGACTCAGCATCTTTTACATTTATTCCTAGAATTGGGCACATCCATGTTTATATGTCTCTGTAAATGGATGAGCTTACAGCTCGGGACACTCTATCAACTATAAAGCCTCGCTTCCCCTTACTATAGGAAGCAAACCTTGAGACTGAGTATTAACAGTGACGTATGGTGACATACAGCATACGCTCGTGTTCACTAGATGTTCACTATGTTGCATTAGATTCGCACCACCTAGCTGCGCGGTCTTTAGAGACTGATTCTACCTCGACCCTTGCACGATTCATCTAGTCTCTATTGTGTCATAATGCAGACAGATAACATCATAAAAGAGCTCTCAACAGCTCCCGGTCTCACTTTACCCCCTGCTGGACTACGCTCACAGATAGTTATTAAATTATTTTAACAATGCTTGCTTAAAAATACAGCCTGAGTCACATTCAATACTGTACGAGTAACTTGTTTGAATCAAAATATGTTTATCGAATGAATTAACAACAACTGAGATTAAACACAACTGTAATATGTTAAGTAATAAGTAATTACTCCTTAGTTTCTCCAGCCATTTTATGCCAAGGTAATCTGCATTAAAGATATCAGTTCATCAAGAAGATTTATCTTTATATCCTTCTCATTGCCCCGGGATCACAGCAGGTGATAAATGGAACACAATGTGCTATAGCTTAGCTTTCGACTGAACCCCCTCCTCCCCTCCCTTACATATTTCAGTTTGTGCTAGTACAGAGGCTGCTGAAGCATTAGTGTAATGAGATTGGAATGGTATTAAAACCCCACGTTTTAAAGGAAACTTAGACATTGGTACATATAGAGGAGTGAGTTAAATGAACAAACCTAAGAACGAATCTGAATTAAGTCCTTTAATAATATGTGCAGTCGTTCGTATGCTTTGGACAATGCTTTTAAACTGTACATGTGAATTCATTCATTCGTTGTATATATGTGAATTCAGGAAGACTTTTATTGTCAGGTTAAGCTGGAAGAAAATCAAATCGAGCTTAAAATAGAGCCTTGTGGAATACCGTAGTTTACTTTGTTGGTGTGATTAAGAAAACATTTCTTTTAGTCTTGAAATGGGATGTTTGTGGCACATCCAACTTCATTATTAAGCTGAATTGTTCCAGCTACACTCGTCGCTCATGGTGTCTAGAACTAACCACTTGAACGCTGAACATAGATGGTGCTAAGAACACTGCTTCTTCTTACAGGACAGTCCAAGGTCACTAAATACATATTTTGCTCAGTTTACTGTTACTCCACTGAACAAATTTAGATTGAATTTGAATGTCATGTCCAGCTTTATTATTGATCAAAATGGGAAGTCCAACGCGCTTGTGCTCAAGTGTCTACATGGATTGAAAACATACTATTATTATTTTATTGCAGACCTTTTTGCCTACTTACCACCACCCCCCACACACACACACACACACACACTTACATTTAAATCTTCTCAGCATGTGCATCTGTAGAAACGCTTGTTTCAAACCTTTAATGATGACTGCTTCTAGAACATTAACGGTCTCAAGCGACTGGTTCATTTCAGTGCATCATTGTGGAACGGATGGAAGATTCAGCTGCCCAGGCTCCCGTCTCACTGCTCCTCCATTAGAAATAATGGGAATTCTTACAGGGACTGTGGGGTACTGTGTCATCACTGACAGTAATCAGAGAACATAGAGCAAGGGTTTGATTCATGTGCTTACTGGATTTCCTGTCCGCTGGTGGGGAGCTGAAGTGTGTATATTACCTCCTTCTTGTGCTGAAATGCTACTCGTTGTCTGACTGTCACAATGAAGGATGTGTGCGTTCTGCTCAGGATTACGGCAATTTCTGCTGTGTTCATGACAGCTCTCATTTTTTAAAATGTACAGAAATTGCATCTCTTTTGTGAATTTCTTTACATCTAAATTGAAAACATTAGAATGTTTAACAATACATTATTGTTGGAAGTTATAAGGTTTTCGGTCAAGATGCCATATAAACTTCTTCTGCAGTAAAAATCCTATAAAAACTGTAAATGAAGACAAATGCACTTTGCACATTATTGTGGCAGATAGCTCATATCCAGAATAACTGCAGTGTGCATCATGGAACAGCACCGTTAGAAACTCAGTTGGGTTCATGACTTAGTCAAGGTATTGGGTATCAATTATCAAAGAGCAGCTAAGTGTGAAGCATTGCAATTAAACATGAAATACGATATATATACATGATACATTTGAAACTTGTGTGATTAATGATCGTTTCCATGACTTTAAGCAAGGGTCACCAACCTTTTTGAAACCGAGAGCTACAAATTCAATGCAAAGAGCTTCCAGTTTAATACACACTTGTGAAATTACAAATTTATACCTTTAATGACTTGTTACTATTAATAATTATATGTTGTAACGTCTGTGGGTGGCGCAGAAAGGACGAGACGGATGTAAACAAAAGTCCAGTTTTATTAACACCTTCGGATAACTCGCGGTTACATTTCCACCATCATTTTCCTCGTAGCATCGCCCGGAACATCGTAACACACACACACCGGTTCACTCCCTAAAACTCTCTCGCTCCCTACACACCTGCACTAGGCTCCTCCCTCCCCTCTTAGCGCCCACACACACGTTGGTGACCCCTGTTGTAGATAAACATGATATTATAGTTTTATTTATCTGTACTTATTACATTAAATGGGGATCATCCTACTACAAATGATAGATTATAACTCCTATAAGTCTTATAATAATTAACATTTTTATAAATTAAAATGTAATTATTACAATAAACAAATAAATTAAATTATTTTACTTAACCTTAACTGAGCATATTGTCTTTATTTGGTTTACAAATTCAACTTGAACTAGCTTATTGAGTAAAAAGGTTAAACACTTGACACTGTAAATATTAAGGTTTAGGGGTCAATCAGTTTATATTTTCACTAATTTCATTAAATAACTCAGCTCTCCCTTTGCAAGTGTATGGATCTTTTAAATTAAATAAAACTAAATGTATATTGACAACATACATGTTTTCTGTATTCATCTATATCAGCATGATGTTCTGTATTTGCTCAACTATATTTCTAATGCGGTCCAACCCCTGTCTTTCATTATTTATTTTTTTGGAATTTAATGACATACCTTCTCCTGAGCTCTGCTGAATTTTCTTTGGACTTGTTTGGAAAACTCACCAGCTCCACCTTTTGAATATGTGCTGGGATTTGTATTGCTCCTTTTCTCTGCCATGATTTCTTTTTTCTTCCTTCCTTTTCAAAAACACTGAAAGTGATGTCAGAACCTACACAGGATTGGTATTTGCACCTAAAACTTTGGCAGTGAATTTGTAGCCTTGAGTAATCAATTGTAGCTTTGCTATTACTGTTAAAGCCATAAACTAAAAACCACCTGGACATAATGAGAAGATATTTGATTCCTATTGAACTGTTGTTAAATCTTGACTGAACTATATTACAACAGCACATTATGCAACATTATGTGAGTCAATTTGGCCCAATTGATTGTTCAATAACTTGAAATAATTTGTTTCATATTTAATTAATTAACTTTTACTAATTCTATATGGACCACTGGGTAAAGTTTAAAATAACATGATGGTATGTTTTCAGTGTGTTTCCATTACCTCTGCTTTTCCCCTCAGCTTGTACTTTGTGTTATGATTGGTGGTTTGACTCACTGCCATTCAAGCAACCCCACAGGTTGTTTAAGGATCTGTTTTTCAGTGATCGCTTGGGAAGCTTTCTGCAGATCATTGTGTTGTTCAACAACAAAAAATATGGTTTGTAACAATTAAATTTGATTGTCACCTCACAGCAAGAAGAGCCTGAATTTAATCCCAAGACTTAGGTTTGCTTAGGTTTCTGGGAGCTCCAGTTAACTGGAAATATGTGTGTCTGCCCTGCAATTGACTGCTGCCTCATTCAGGGTGTTTCTGTGTGTTTTGCACCCATTGAAAAGTAGATAGATTTCAGCAAAACTGATTAGATAACCAGTAAGTAAGTCAGAGAGAAAGTTAGGACTAGATAGTGATGTGTGGGTAGATGTGAAAATAATTTATCATCAACTGAGAGACTGTAGAGAGACAAGGGTTGAGAAAGTCTAGTGCCAACTAAAAACTAAAATAATAAAAAAAAAGCTTTCGGAGAACTAAATGGTAGAGAACAACAAGGGTCCTTCAAGACACACCCAAAGCAGGTGGAATAACGATAAAGATGAGAAGTTCTAACTCTAGCATAGTATAAAACTCTACTCCTACACCAGACACAATAAACAAATAATCATTGTTTAATAGTCATTGCTGTAGTACATCGGTGTCCCATATGCTGCTCAAATTAGAGGAACATAATTTAAATGTGTTTAATAATATTAATGATAATGATAATATTGTAAATACTGTAAATATGTGAACATAGAAAAAGTGCTGTGGTTGTGAGATTTTTTTTACAAATGATTTACTAGAAAACAGTTCACAAAAGATAAACTTGCATTTTAGTTTTAGTACAAAACTTTTGTCCATTAATCATTCAATTTAATGATTCGGTTAAAACCTTGCAACCTTGCTTGATAACATTTTCAAGATGAAAAATATTCCACATCATAAAATCAGACCTTAAGTAGTTTTTATGTATTTGCATCAGTGAATTGCACTGTTTCTAACTGAACATAATCAGCCCACTTTTATTTGATTTTGAAATGTTGCTTCACTAGTATTTTTGTGCAGCGCTGTTTGGTAGCGGAAACAACCTACAGTTAGAACTACATTTCCTAGCTGCCGTCGCACATTGAAAACGCCTTCATTTCAAAATGAGTTATACAAGATAACTTTGCTGTAACCTTTGAGCTGATCCATGAAGAGTAATAATAGCTGTATGGATGTACTGTCGTGTAAATGAAAATGTGGGAGGCACTTGTAAAATGGGCCGCTGTTGGTGTGGGAGTCCAATGGGTTGGATGGGCCATTTTGCTTGCTCTAAAAACCGAGAAGTTTTTATGATTTGGCAGGTTAATTTGACCAAACACAGAGTGATCTACAATACAAAATGTGCTAATGTATAATGCATCGTGTTTAGCTGTGGTTTACTTAAAGTTCTCTCTTACTTAAAGTAACATCCCGTTCAATTAGATATCAGCTTTTGATTACGTTTATATTACAGCCATTATTTGATTTCTTAAATAAGAAGAACGAATATTTCAATAATGCAAGGCGTGACATGCACAAACATTCCAATCAAATTTGTAATTACAAAAGCTAAAGATGAACGTTATATTAAGATCATTCTACTCTATTTAACTGAACTTTTTACAGTTTATGATTATTTCACTTGTTTGTTATGTTAATGGATTTGCTTACCTTTCACTTCTCACTTTGCATGACATAAAACAGTCTTCAAAACAGCGTCTTCGTGTTCCCTTTTTCCTACGATATGTGCACTTGAAAACCCTAAGATATGTGCACTTAAATACCCTTGAACTTTGGAACCAATTTTCTTTAGGCTCTCAGGTAAAATATTCAACGAACACGCCTCCGCAGACTAGGGAATGGCTAGAAGAATCATAAACGGATTGGAAAGGTTTTTTTTTTTTAGGTTTTCTTTCTGTTTCAAGGATGAGAATATTTATGTTGTTCACTCACATCAGTTCTGTATTGACGATTGCTTTTAGTTATTTAAGGCAGAAAGTACAAACTGGTCTTGTAACTACATATGAACTGAGGTATGACTTTTTGTGGTAACTCCCTTTGCAATATTTTGTGTGATACATAAGCACATAATACAAGTTCAGTTATGGAATAACATTCAAAAAATGGGTTCTGTTATGTATACATGCACAAATATACACTTTGTATTGTAACGCTAAGGTCACATTAGATCAGTAATATATTCCATTTAACCATGGTTAATAAGTCAATGAGTGACAAGCCTTGTTTTTTAAACTTGGTATATTGCTTTTTCTCTGAATTATAAAGCAAGGACAAGACCGCAGAGTTGACAATGTCAGAGATAACCCAGGGGTGTTCTTTGTTTACTGGACCATACAAGCTATTTCACTGCTTTGAATGTGGTTGTCTTAGAGATTTTTCTTTCTATATTGCATTTGATCATAAATATGACGATATCTGTTAATAAATAGTTTTAACTAATTTTATTATGTTATTTTATTAATGTTGCTTTATTCTACCTGTTCTTTTTGTCTGGATTTAGACCCAACCATAGTACAGAAACCGCATTAATTAAAGTAGTTAATGATTTGTTAATGTCTTCTGACA
>JAOTRQ010091679.1:0-10763 GCA_028565875.1 Hoplisoma paleatum
CTTACTCCAAATCGAGTTTTTTGGGTGTTATTTGTTATTTAAAAAATCCTGACACACTGTCTTTACTGAAATATACAGCAAGCTTTATGAATGCGATTAGATCTTTTGTGTGTAGATACAGACACATACGGTTATTTAATCAATATTTTAAACGGGTTTTAAAATAAACAAATCATATGTTTTGTGATATTATGTATTCACATGTGACCAGTTTAGTCTGAATTATATTACATAAAAAACTAATTAAATTTTAAATAAAAATGCTAAATAAGCAATGAATTAAGAAAAAAAGTAGCATGCAAATACTTTTTTCTTTCTCTGTGCAAAACAAATAATGGATGACTTTATATGTCGGGTGTGTCGATCACGTCCATAGCTGCAGGTTTATGAACCAAGCACCTATGCTCATACCTACATACATTGACACCCTGGGAGGGACACACATTCACTTAAGTCACTTCAGTGTATCTAGTTAACCTGACTGCATGTTTTTGGACTGGAAATCCATTTGCAAAAGGAGAAAATGCAAACTCAACGCAGAAAAAAACCCACCCCACCTGATAATAGACCTCAGGATCTTCTTGCTGTGAGCAGATAGTGCTTACATTTTATCCATTATGCTGCATGTTAAGAAATCACAGTTGCAGCATTTTGGGGTCGCCAATCAGTCTCTGTGTATCCAACCACCTGACCATTATCAAAGGAAAGATTCAACCGTGGGAATCTAAGATATCAACACTGGCGTGTTTTACCTACAGCGTTACCCAAATATACAATGTTTAGTTTAACATTAGGAAAGAACAGGGTTTATTAACACCTGAAATGTGCCTGAATATTTCCAGTGAAAGGCGAATGAAACTAAATATAGTTAATTGTGTAAATATGTGTACAAGCAAGACAAAATACAGAGAAGGAAAATGCATACCTAACTTGGCAAAACTTGCTTTTGTGCATTAGCCGATTGTTTATTGATGAGAAGCACATATATTTATAATGCTTTGACTTATGACAGTGATTTAGCTGTATGTATAAATGTCATCTATGTCACATGATAGCAAAGATGGAAAAAATAACTCAATTTGCAACTGTATCTGCATCTGCATGTCTTTTTACTAAAGCAACACATATTGCACTACTCAGCATTGAAGGTCTTGAACTATTGATGCATTACTATTGATGTATAAAGTGACTCCAGCATCATTTATAAGCAGCTTTAGCAGGTCAGTTATTAGATGGGTGAAAAGGCAGCATGTTATCAGCATCCAAGTAGGCAAGGAAAGGCAAACCTATTGATACAGCACTTTTTATATACATTACCAATTAAAAGTGCTTTAATTTAGGAAAAAGAAAGATTTAATTCCTGAGATCTTCTGTTTTGCAAATATAGCTAGAGATGGAAACTAGACAATGTGCTTACATAAAAATTTTTTTTTTGAGTTTTGTTAAGGCTACAAGGTAGTACTTATAGTGCAAATTTAGAACTTATTCAAAGGCACAAGAAAGGATAAATGTTTAAACCTGGATTAAACCTGGATCTTATTACAGTCTGTTTTAGCTGAACGGATCTAAAGTATCTGCTGGGTTTTTTATTCTCTAAACAAATATGAGATACATGCTGAGGTGAAACTGTCAGGCAATTTGAAGACTAACGTAGCACAACAAACCAGTAGAAATAAAATATAAATTGTTTAATGAAGTCATGTTTAAACTCTATGAACTGAATCTGTTTAATGACCTTTTTTACAAAGTCCAATTAAGAGATAAGCATGGATGAGCTTTACTCGATTAGGTGTTTTCAACCTTTTAGGACATGCACACATTCCGAGTGCCAACTTCAAACTAACGCTAGCTACTCACTTTAGATGGTTTCTTTAAATCTTGTAGAGACACCAGAACAAATATATGAGTGAGATGAGGGGCCAAATAAAGTATACAGTTCACAAAACTTTACTGTCCTTAAAGGTGAGGTCTGCAAGTTATCAAGATATTTAAAATTATGAGTAGCCATTTATTATAAAATGGTTAAGTTCATGTACTTCACATAAGCCTTTATGAAACAAAATAAAACAAACAAACATGTTTAAGTTCAGACGTTCCGTCATGTACAATGAAATGCAGTGCTGACTGTATAGTAGGTGAAGTGTTTCTAAGGACACATTTAATCAATAAGGCACATGATTTGATTTTGTCCAATTCTCACGGTGTGCCAGGTTAAGGTACCTTGCGTGCAAACTGTGGCACACATGTCGTAGGTTGCCTACCTCCTGAGCTAGTAAAAATCTACCCACTTGCTTGTGCTAGATGAATTGATTACTGCATACTCTAATATATTTGTTGGGTCAAGTTTAGGTTACACAAAACCTGAAACCCAAAGCCATTAACGATGAATTTGTAAGCGTGCATAGCACCAGGATGTTGACATTTTCCATGATATGTGTTTTTGCTTTTAAATCAATCACTCCAACATCAGAAGTGCTCTCTTTGCTTAAAATAGACACACTGCCTTCTCAGCAACCATTAAGCTTCCTCACTTTGATCCATAGTCAATAGCGAACTGCAATGTAATTAATGCTTTGGGCATTGTCTTAATGCTGTGGTGCCAAAAATATAGTCATGCGGTCAATGCCAGGGTAATTTTTTCTTGTTTACAGGGATGGCAGGAAGCCGGCAACCAGATTAAGATGTGCACACAGCGTTTCATTCATTTATTAATTAATTTAAATGTGGATGTATTTCATTGTATTAGCTTTAACTTTGATTTAGCTTTAATAAATGTCTAAACAGGAAAACAGAGTGTCTTAGCAGGCAGAATCTATGCCAGTCCCGGAGACCTTGGTTCACACCCCTTCACATGCAGCTTTTTCGGTAGTTTAGTTTCCATTCACCTCCAATACTACTAACAGCTTGGGTGGCTCAGCAGTATAATGCACACAATCACAACGTCATACAGAAAGTCAGACTTTGTTAGATCACATTGATTCATCCTGTCTTGTTAGATAAGATTATTTTTTATTAGAATTCTTTATTTACATTGTTGTGGTTGCGGTGGAGATCTTTGAGAGAACAACTTGCTAAAAACAGCTAGAAATGTCTTTGTCTTACTTGTATGTGGCTACCACTAAGAGGCTGGTGCAAGTGTAAGCTATTGTAATGGGAAAAAATATAAAAATAAAAATGCAAATGCAAGGTTCTGAGCACTAACAATGTGACACACACACACACACACACACACACACACACACACACACACACTTTTATCAACATCAATTTTACCATCTCCAAACCAGACTGCATGTCTGTGAACTGTGGAAGGTACCAGAGCACCTGCTGGAAACCCATACTGAACATCCAGCTGAAAACTGAACCCAGGACCTTCTACCAACTGGGTTCACCATGCTACAAGAATAAATATTATTTTAATATCCATTTTTATATCCATAACATAACCCTCACCTTTAATCAGAGCTTGGAGACGGCACAATAGTGCTTTGGTTTATGCAACCTAAAGCTAAATTTAGTGTCTCCAGTTACATGGCTACATGTTTTTTTTCTGACAGTGGGAAGAAAATGGAACACTTGCAGACAAGGAGAGAACATGCAAACTTGATTCAGAAAGAACCAGGACCATTGCATCTAAAAAGCAAACCCTTCTGTGGTCAAGATGAAATTAGGCAAATTACTAGATGTATTTTCTCTTACGTTTTCTTTTCTAATATATCATGTTGACATAGATAAGTACCTTCTACACAAAAAATCCTTATAAACACAGTGATACAATATGGACGAAAATATATTTATATGGCTATTTATTCTGTTGACCTCTGAGTAATTGTTTTTGGCAATAAAACAAGAACCACTATTCTGAGAAGGATTTTCACAAGAAGCATGTCTGTTATTTTACTGTTCAGGTAAACGGCAGCAAACTGATGATGGTTAATAAGGCCACAATTTATATTCATTACAATTATATTACATTCCATAGCTATTCAAGAGGTTGAGGTCAGATTTATATGGAGTCAAGTTATTTGGACATCATTTTCTTGAACCCTTAACAATCGAATCATTTATTATAATGTTTCTTTGCATCATGACTGAAAGGCAAATCCAGATTAGTCCAGTTAAAACTTTTCTCCATATTTTTGTGTTTATTTCTCTTCATGAATTTTATTAAGACATGTGGGGTACTTCTAGGATACTAAACACAGACTACCAGGTGGTGAAGAGTAATACATGATTCATGAGGAGTCCACCAGCACTGTGCAGATGTGACCATAAGATAAGTTTGATAACTTGGTATGAACTGCAGATAAACACTCTTCAAAAGTATTTGTATATTCTTACAGTATGTGAAAAGACACACTGAATTGTATATGTGTGTAACCTGGTGGCTTACCGTTTTGTCTGTTCTATACATCTGATGATTTCCACCAGAAGTTAGTCTCCACTACTGGGTGAGTATTTTTAAAAAGTCAGACAGTGATTAAGGGTCATGATCCTTTAAAAATTCTAGGGGAAAATTTACCCCCTCATTTAATTTACCCCCTCATTTAACAGTTTCACACAAAAAAGAACAAAAATGCTATTTAAATTTTCTTTGAAATAATTTTAGCCAATTTGTCTTTACATAGCTGCTTGTAACCAGCTATTTCAGGTCTGTCCACTTCAGTTGTTTTGAGTTTTTGTGTATAACTACATTTGATTTGAATTACTTAGAAACACCGTTGTCATCAAGGAAGTATAATTACAGCCAGTTCTATTCTTTTTAATGATATGACAACACAATTAACCAAATTGATCACAATTATTTTGCAAAGATGGAGCGTTCTATAACCCAAAACAAATTAAAAGGAATTCGACAACAATACAAAGCTTTGTTCATCAAGATATAGTAAAGAAACAAATAATGTGTCTGCATTTAAGCTTTTAAATAAAATTATTTTGATCCTTGTTGGTTTGTTTACCATAATACTGCACACCCAAGCTTCTTTGTCTATGTTTGATGTACAATCCTAATTACTAGTTTTATTTTGCATGTGTGCACCTGCTTTGAACAATGTTATTAATGTTTTTTTTTAGCTGTGAGGCAATGTCTTTATACTTTATATGCGTTTGTTTGGAGGCTGGTTGTTGTTTCTTTTGATTTACAAAATTCCCTGCATGTATCATACATTTAAAATGCATTCTTTCTTTGTTTTAAGTCATTTTTTAAGTGAAGGTGTTTACCTGATCTTTTATTTCTCTCTTTTAAAAATCCACATGCTAATGAACCCTGTCTGCCTGTGTATCGACCCCTACAATAAAATTTGATAATGATTTATGTATCACATGCATAAAATAATAATGAATCTTTAGTATACAGTGCACAGTCATCCACAAGACAAAAGAATGTATTGAAACAATACATGATTAGATTTAGATAATAGCGACTAGAGGTTTATATGTTCAGTATGTTCTCCATACGCTAATTTTAATTTTTCTTGCTATTTACAATGAAAGATTGTTTCTAGCTGTGCGATAAAGTATTGCAGCAGCTTCTGTTATGTGCTCAGAAGGGAGCAACATAGAGAGGAAAAAAATATACCAAAGATATACCTCCATACATCTTCTCTTGCGCAAAATATTACTTCTTATATCATATTAACTCATGTCACGTTTTATATTATATTATGCATATAATATAATAGTCACACTTCCCTTTTATTGTATTCACATTGACCCTGTTGACCCTAGTATAAGAAACAAACATTAAATATGCCATTAATCTTTACTCACATTATAATCCACTTAAAGACATTATTACATATCATACCTTTCCAACGAGAACACTATGAAACATTACTGAAACCACTGAGCAAAGCCAAGTATTTGTTCTAGTTTTTGATATGTGTGGTGTGTGGTGCACATGTGTGGTGCTTGGGTAGTAAATAATAAATACATATTATTTCTATTATATATTGGGGTGGCTCTCTAGCAAGAAAGTCCTGGGTATGGCATGCCGTTCCGGGTGTAGCAAGTCTAGACATGCTGGTCCGGGTTTTTTTCTGTGTGGATTTTGCATAATTTGTCACTCTCTGTGCCCCCCCCCATTCCCCAGTCTAAAAACATGCAGTCATATTAACTGGGTACACTGAATTGCTCTGAGATGAACTGACTACTTGTTTAGTGCATTTTTGTTTTATAAAACTATGATTAACTGTGATATTAAATATATATCAGTTGCAGAAATCTAAAAAGAATCCAAGAACCTTGAAGTGGTTTGTTTCTCTATCATAGGTGTTGACATTCACTTTTAAGGTATTTTCCACTTTAAACTTGTTTTTTTTGTTAATAGGTGCATTTCAAACTTTTTAATTCTATACATACTATTAAATTGTTTTAATAAGCACTTATGTAGTTAACATGTCACCTCATGAAGAAAAGAAGAAAAAACTCACATTGTAAACGAAAGGTAAAATGTGTTGATCGATAATTGTTCGCCACAGTCATAAGTGATGCATTATGGGTAGGATAGCTTATTGATGTTTGCTAACGTGATAATGGCTTGGTGAACTGTGAAAAGTGCAGAAATTGAGTCACTACCCTTCCAATTAAATCCTGTGTTTACCACACAGTTAAATAGAGGTTGTGGGGAAAGTGACTGGCATACTAAGATGTGTTGTGTGTTTTTGGAACAAAAGATCAGGGAATAAAAAAAAGCAACCTGGTGTGTTGAATCACAATCAGGGACATTTGCCTCACACATTTTAATAAATTAGTTATATGCTTAGAATGATGATTACATCACGTTACATTTATGTGATGGTTGCATTAAAATCTCATTCTTTCTTCATTCTTTACTTTTTTTCATTCTTGTCCGCCCCACCACTTTCCCCACAATTCTTTCTGGTCCCCAGTACCAGGCTCAGGTCATTATCCTTGCTTGCTGGGCCTGAACCAGTATGCTCACTGCTGGTTGACTCGGTGAGGCTTTCATGCTTGGCACCGATTTATAAAACTTTAGTTTAAAAGCCTTCCTATGGAGATAATGGATACACAGGTTTTCTCGTGATGTCATTCTTTATTTGTGGTTGCAGATTTCTCACTTTTTGTTTTTGATTTGAATAACAGGTCAGCAAAATAAATGATAATTATATAATTTATATAATCAAAATTATAATTTGTATCAGTTCTTTTTGTAGTTGTTGGACATAACTAAAATGTTCACATATTTGGCATTTAACAGACATTTTATTCCTAAGTGACTTTGTTAGTTTACAGTGGGAGAAACTGAGGGTTAAAGGCCTTTGCTCAAGGGTCCAACTTAGCAGTATTCTAGTGCTTAATAGTCCAGCATGTTAACTGCTAAGCCATGTTGCTACACACAATCGATTTAATTCTTCAAGCCCATTCTCATGCATATGGTTGTGCCTTCTGTATTAAAATGTGCTTACTTTTATGCCATAAACATCATTTATATTTTGTTCCCCAATTCTTTCTTTAAAAAAAAGAATAGTAGAAAATAATAGTAAATATGTAAGTAATTTATAACTAATGATGCTTTAATTTTCATTTTCAGCATTTAGCAGATGCCACTCAACAAATTGTACTGGAAACTATAGACAATATGAGCAACTGAGAGTTAAGAACCATCCGTGGTGGGGCTTGAGCCAGCAACCTTCTGATTATGAGTTTTTAACTACTATAGCCTACCCGCTTACCATGAATATTATTGAAATGTCGATTAAATAAGATTAATAATATTAATAATATTTTATGTTTCCCATTGTTGTTATTATAATGCTAATACTAAAAAACAAACAACAATAACAACAACAATAATAATAATTTCTTCAGAACAAAATGGCACAATTATCTGGAAATAAACAATGAATTATGTGGCACATTCATTGTCATGATAATGTTCTAATCACAAACAAAAACGAAAAATCTAAATAGACAACAATTTGTATGAATATAACCAGTGCCCAATTATATCATTTATCATAAATAATGATACTAAAGAAAACAAAATTGTTTACTGCTGTGACTGAAAGACATGTGGGCTTGGTAATTACTACAGTGCACAATCTAATTACAGTTGAAGTAAACAACTTATCAAAGTAGCACTTTGAATGTGTTTTTACTTTAACTAATGATTTGTCCACAAAATAAATATAAAATAACATCACTTTCACAAAATATTTTTGCTAAGGACTTTGTTTAGCTATAAGATTGATTTAAACACGCATCTTTTATGGTAATTTAAGTATTTAAATTGGAATGTATGCATTTACTGAATTCCTGCAGAAAAAGGGATGCAGTTATAAATGCAGCTTAAACATTGTAAAAATAATATTTCATTTCACTAGTGATCAATGTTTTTGTAATGGTTCTTTCTTCTATAAAGACTGGCAGGGGGTGTAGATTAAGGTGTCATGCAAACATGCTGAAGGTGCAGATAACTTGCTGTGCAGCTTCCTTTAATTGACACTTCAAGGGCAGTCTCTGCACATCATTATGCAATAATTAGCTGCTGTCAGTCGGGTCCTTTTGCTCAGAGCTGAATCTTCTCATTACTGTTTTTTTATCATGACACCACTATGATGAGGAGAACGCTTGATTTTAGGACCTGCTTTGCTTCTCCTTTAATTATGATGCTGGCAAAATTAAACAATGGCCTGGTAAAAGTAATGTAATTGTGATGTGGTTTCCACCTACGTATTTTGTCCCTTCTCTGCATCCCGCTATAGCTTATGGTATGTTTCATTGGTATGGTACATTTTACTCACCATTTTTTCTCTACTATGATAAAGTAAGTCTCCTGTAACTCGATTTATTTTTACTACATTGCAAATAGCTGGCTTCAATGGCTTTCAATTACATTTACATTTATCTAATTTTTCATTTCCTCCTTAAATGGTAGGAATTACCGCCATTTACATGAAAACTCACAGACATTTCTGCAATTTACATAATTACATTCAGAGTCCGCTCTCTAAAAGTAATTGTTGGTCGTCATTAGATCCTGTTCTGGTAATTAATATTATACCATTTTCAAGCAACATAGTCTTTCACTCCATTTGCATTAACACTTGCCACTTGTTCTAACCACCAAGCTTAGTATGCAGATTAAGTGTGTGACTTGGCACCTAAATTTGGATGCTGAATGGCTTCTTAAATCGCTGTAACAACAAAAAGATTTTTAAAATCTCATTTAAATCCATTTAGCATGTTTTGCTAGCCAAGAGCTAATGCGACTTAGAAAGTTAAAGACAAGGTGACTATTGCAACAGATCAAAGAATATGTGGACTTACTCTGCTGTAGATACGATATTTTAAACTATCTGTAAATCTGTAGCTTCTCTGGACACCATTGCTTCATGGCCAGAAACTATTTCTGTTACAAATGGGTGCTCAAGCAAAGCTGGTAAGCTGTTCCACACCATGTCAACCTGACACATGGACAGCTCACAGGAAGACGCCTCATCTTCTGAGGTATTTCTTATCTATCCTAGTGGTATTCCAGTGGGGAACATGTGTTTGGTTACACTTGGTTTACAAAGGCACCTTAATAAAGAATTCATAAATGGCTTAATAAAGGCTTATTATATAATTATACATGTCTAACAGTGTCTAACTTACTAATAGGCAGTTTATGTTTTAAAAGACAGTGAAACATAATTGTTTCTTGCAAATAATGAACACTCTATTCCTCACATCAAAACCTCAGATCTTTCCAGATACTAATATTGCTTTGTGTTCTTTATCAGTCAGCATCACCAGTTTCATGTGATGTCAATAAGTTACTATATAGAAACCATGTACCAACATATTGGTGTTGACATAAATGTAACCACCAACAGTAATGCATTTAAATTATTAACGATCATGTGGCAGCCATTAACATTAACATCTAAGCTCTTACACCTCCTTTAGAAAAATTAATATATCACAAGGTCTGAGGTTTAACATTACAGATCGATGTGCGTTCACTATTTGGCAATGATGTATGATAAATATTTTCTAGTTAATGCTCCAGTTTTATTGTCTATTAATGCTTTATTATTTCTTATTAAGGAGTTGTAAAGCAGAAGCAACTTACAATGTATAATAAGATCATTATTATAAAGTATAACATCTATATTCAAGCTTTGTTACATGTAAGTTTTGTCACTGATCAGTCACAATTTAGACCCAATTTATTCAATATCAAAATTAGGATGGTTTATAGTCCTGATTTATTTTGGCCAAAATATAAGCATCCATAACCAAACATGTCCAAACATGACGACTACAAAGAAATATTATCAGACAGCATTGGAAGATACATCTAAGTAAGCCAAAACTATCTTCTTCTGTAATAACAAATAATGACAAAACTCATGGAAA
Source organism: Hoplisoma paleatum (assembly GCA_028565875.1). Classification (NCBI taxonomy): domain Eukaryota; kingdom Metazoa; phylum Chordata; class Actinopteri; order Siluriformes; family Callichthyidae; genus Hoplisoma; species Hoplisoma paleatum. The sequence continues at coordinate 10,369 of JAOTRQ010091679.1, forward strand.
TATACAACTTTAAAGTATTAAAATCTGAAATACTAAAAATGGTGTACATATATATATATATATATATTATACTTCAAAGTCTGGCAACTAGCCTGACAAAATGTCTTAGTAGGCAAAAAACTGGACATTCATCAGTAATGTGCTAATTATATTTTCATATCATACTTATTGCATAGACTTTCATCAGGTAGTCAATACCTTTAATTTTTTTAAACATTTCTATGCACCAGTCAAGTCGACATTTCCATGACATGTTTTCATCACCAAGCTGTCAATCACATTCATTTGTCAAGAATATTACATGTTAATTTAGTATATAACAGGGGTCACCAACCTTTTTGAAGCTGCGGGCTACTTTTGGGGTACCAACTAATGCGGCGGGCGACCAGTTTGAT
>JAOTRQ010091689.1:0-10762 GCA_028565875.1 Hoplisoma paleatum
GATTAAAAAAAGAAAGAAAATAATTAACATCAACCTTCAAATGTGATCAACAAACACCAGGTAAATGTGTCATTATAGCATGAGCTATTAAAATCAGGGATTGCTATATACAGTTTGGGGAGCCTATTTAATGCACAAAAAAACTATATTTTCAAACACACTCTTTGTAATAAACTCTTCGGTTCATGTCAGTCTGTACATGCTTCTTTTTAAAGTGCATGTCGGGGGTACAGATCAATTCAATTCATCACTTTGGTTCAAATCTGTTCTATGCCATACACACATACTGCACCCAGCAGATGTTTAGTGCATGTTTACCTGCTGTCAAGCTGAAAAATGGCCAACGGTAATGGTTCCGAGTGAGGAAAACATTAATAATGACCCGGCGAGAGAAGAAGATACAAATGAAGGAGGTGTGGAGGTCAGAGGAGCAGCATTTAACATCAACAGTTGTCAGCGATACAAAGATCTCAGTGTAAAAGGCAATCTCATATTGCAGAGTGTGGGTGCGTGTTTAACCAGAAGCATCCACAGGGCAGGCAGGACAGTTTACTTAGCCCTACATAGACATGAAGTAATCTCAGCCTCAACCATCTCACCCAAATCTCCAGATCATTCAAACACCCATAAAATAAACCATCAAGGCAACATATAGTAACACAACAAATGTTAAAAAATTCAAAAACAGGTGACATAACATCATCACGTTATAAACTTTCCTTCCTTCTAAACCTTTTTAGAGCAGTCTTGTCCAGCTCTCTTTTAAGCGAACAATTATTAGGGCAGCGATTAGGGCTTAGTGGTTAAGGTACTAGACTAGCGATCAGAAGGTCACAATTTGGGGTCTCTGAGAAAGGACCCTTAAATAGCTCAAAATGATGCTCCCTGTAATTCTTGTAATTGTGAGTCAATTTAAATAAAAGTGTCTACTATGTCACTTCACAGCAAGAAGGTCCTGGTTTCGATTTCCAGATAAGATGGTTCGGGTCCTCACTGTGTGGACTGTGCACTGTCTGGGTGGGCTTACTCCCAGTGCTCTGGTGTCCTCTCACGGTCCAAAAATATGTACATAATGTTAATTGGAAACATTAAATTGTCCATGACTTTCATATAAACAAGTATGCTAATGAATCTGGATGTAACCGAAGTGTGAATGATGAAGTTATGACGTTGAAATCCAATGAAAAGTGGGAAACCTTTTTGGAAAATCCATCACATCAAATGACTAAAACCTGCTTTACGTTCGAGAACTCAGACGGCAAGAAACGTCTGGACCAGAACTGTTGGGCTGCTGTCGTTCTCAAATCGAGAATGGTCGGCTCCTGTTGTTGTTCTTCTCCTGTCCTCTCAGAGTTGATGTCAGTAGAGCTGATAGAAAAGTTTTTCACCTTCTTGAGAAAAAGACTTTAAGCCACCACTGTTGTTCTAACACTGGCAGATGAGGCAGGAATCTGGTATCTCAGGAACAAGAATGTCCAGAACTTACACCAGAACTTTTCAGAGACTGGACTCAATGAGGAACTTCAACGTACGTCTTCAACTTCAAGTATTAACTAATCTTTAATAATAATAATAATACATTTTATTTAAGGGCGCCTTTCTTAGTATAATATGTTGTTGTTAAAGTTTGTTAATTCTCCTCCAGCCACCCATCTGGATGTCCTTACCTTTGTTTGAAGCTGTTTTGTAACAATGTCTACAGTAAAAAGCAACATTTTGACATGACTAAAATTAAAACTCACTTTCATAACTGTTTATCCAAAGGTTAGAGGTCACAGGCTGCTGGAGTTTATCACAGTTTTAAAATGGACACAAGACACACAGAAACAGTCCGCCTCAGTGTACACACACATACTCTCACTTATTCACCTTTAAGTCAATCCAGTCTCCAATAACATGCTCCACAAAGAAAGGATCCAGACCACTGTGCATCGAGACTGAACCCAGAACCTTCTTGCTATCAGGTGACTTGCAAAGGATTGCAAAATCGCGAATATCATTTAATTTACGTCTCGACTTCGGGATTTACTTACCACTTCCTCGTCTGAGAGCTCTCTTCCCTGGATGCTGCTGCTCTCCCTCACTGCCTGCTGGTGCCTCTTGCCTTTGGTGTGACTCAACAGGTGTACCTCGGAGGTGATCTACAAGCACACGGATCAAGGGTCAGGCTCTAGGGAGCGATTCCTAAAGTCAGACGGATACCTGTACTGTTATCAGACAGACATTAGGTTGACTGTGTGTTACCATATTGTTCCGGGTGTCATGGATGACAAAACGATTGTTTGATCTTACTACAGCTCGCTTGCTTCAAAGTAGAATATAATCCATACATGATGACTGGACTGACATTTGCAAAGAGGTGGGTTATTATGGAAGATCAGCTACATGCCCTGATAGATTGCCCTGTATCATTTTTCATCACTTGATGTTTCTCTGACAACTATGATTCGGATATTGTTGTAAATGCAGAGGTAAACATACTCACCCTACAGTCTAGAGCAGGGGTTTTAACCCCATCCTCAAAGGGCCGGTGTGGACCCTGGATTTTTGTCGAACTAGATCCGAACACACTTAATATTACAAATTTTGATTAGGTGGTTCTCAGTTAGACAGCTGATCATGTGACCTCCTGGGTTAGTTAGAACAAAGAACAGCATCCACACCGATCCTTTTTGGATCCGGTTTGACAAGTGTAGTAGAGAAATCGAAGCAGATTTATTTATACACAAGACGTTGTTTATCGTGATGACACAGAGTCACAGATGTGTGATGGTCTCAGGATGCGGTCATTGTTTGTCTCTGAGCGCTGGACGTGACACCGATCTCCATGGCCTGAGCTTAATGTCATTAAGCAGAGTGCCTCCCTTTGACCTGGAGATGATGGCTGGAGTCACTTTGCTGGCCAAGGTCACCTGACACTTTAACAAGATTTCATTCTTCTCTGCCGCTTACATCCTTTCGATACCTCAATGTGTCTGTTTCAGCTCGCACCGGTGTCGGATAAATGTGTCTGCGCGATGATTTGTAGCCAGTCGACGAGAAAGCGTGAGGACGGCCGGCCGTAAATCTCAGACCAAAGTTCATGTTTAATTAATGTAGTTAAATCTTCATTTAACGGCCTTGTTGAAGATTCTCTAAATAAACGAATTAAATCGGAAGCATTTACTACTATGTAATGTTGAACAACCCTTACTGTGTACCAATCTTGCTGTGACTGTATCTTAAGATAACCAATAGTAGTTCATTTATCATTCCCGAAGCCCAGAATAGCAAAAACGGAAGCATGAAGAGTTTGCACCTGCATGGCTTTTCCTCCCGCAGTCCAAAATCATGCAGGTAAGACAATTTGAATAGTTCAAATTGTCCATGATAGTGTTTGATGAGACTTGTGTATCATTTAAAACTTGTGTGATGGGTGATGGTTTCCGGTCATAGATGTGACCGAGGGTTTAAAACATGACGTTAAAATTCTTAATAAAAAGATAATTATCAAACAAAAATGGGTGGCACTGTGGGTACCATCACCCCACAGCGAGAAGGTCCAGGGTTACCAAGTTCTCCTTCTGTCAGTGTGGGTTTCCTCCTGGAGCTCTGGTTTCTTCCCACAGTAAATAAGTAGCAGTCAGGTACTATATTACAGACATTGAATGGCACTATAGGTAAATCGGTGTGTGTATATGTGTATGTGTGTTGGTATGTGCTTTTTTCTAGTACCTGGCCATCTACCATGATTAGATAAGCAATTTAAATATGTCAGTGAATGAACAAAAGTAATTTATTTATTCGCCACATTTTTGAAATATTGTAATCAGCTCTCCTTAAATACCATCAGTTATCATTTATTCTTGACTGGAGCAGTTCAGATTCGAATCACTGACCGACATACACCGCTCCACTATAGAACCCGAGTCATAAAAACAATAAAGAAAATCAACCGTGCCTAATTCACTTGCACCGACTGACCTGTAATATAATCTGGAGGTAAGAAATTAGGAGCAAGCACACTTCCCCAATATATGTGCCAAGTGTCGACTCGAACTACACCAGAAATCGTAAACTATGTTTGACATACTCAACCTGACTGGTAGACAGTAAGCATGCTATACCACTGATTCTTAAACATTGAAAAAATGTGCTAGCATGTCTAATTAAATTAAATCCTTTTTTTCTGAAACTTTATTCATAACACCTGAATATCCTTCTATAATTTGATTTCCATCTAATTCTTTATTATAGTCAAAGCCAGAGCAGGCCGGGTTTAGGAACAACCTAGACAGGGCTCCCATCCCACAAGGTTTTGTCCAGCATCCCTCAGACATAGCAATCAGTAATTCGAACTGGTTAAATACAAACGCAGTTCTAAAATTGAATGGGTTTATTTACATTCTATACCAACGTTGTCAAACATATGGCCCGTGGGCCACATTCGACCAAACACATCCTTTCAAGTGGCCAGCAATGTCTGATTGTGTAATTAGGTCTTCGACACCAGACTGGGCAACAAGCCACAATCACTTTTAATCGCTGGGCACTTCCTATTTAAAGGTGCGGGTTCGTTATACATTTATTTAGTCACACAAAATATTTACAAACACTTTCTGTAGGTATAAAACACGTTTTTCATTTGCTAGGATGTACAGCTGGTATTTTGTTTTTTCCGTTAATCTTCCATGACTCTCTCCTTCGTTAGGTTCAGAATGGTATCATCCTGTGGTTCTAAGGACTGACAGATGCTCCTGTCGAATAGTCGGAGGGTATTAACTGTTGTTTTTTGCTAAGGTTCGTTTCCCTGCTTTATTTCAGCCCATGCCCTAATATTATTAATATGCTTATTACTGTTACTATAGCAATTACTATTGTTACTAAAAATGCTCATTAGGGCCAATTTTCTTTTACGGTTGAAGTTAGTTTTGTACTTAATGTAGCACTAGACTGTAAGAATGCACTGCTATTAAACTAGAACAGAATAAATGTTCTTAAATACAGTGTAAACATATATGTAACTTGCATTTGTCATTGAGAAATGTTTGCAAACAATCTGAAGAGAAAATAAAAGCAGAAGGATGTGAAACCAATACAACACGATAAGATGAATAGAAGTAAAAGTGATATGACTTATGTTATGGGTCTGTGATGAAGAAGTACAATATAAATGCAGATAAACTTTATAAATACGCAAAATCTAGTCTTAATAATAATATAAAGTCGATCCGGCCCTCTGTTCAAAATGATTCCGACCCCCCTGATCTATATATAATACATATCTCACCACAACACTGCAGAGAGAGCACTGCTTCTTGCGCTCGTAGGGTGTGAGTTTAGGAGCGTAGTCTGTGTTGGCATGTCTTCCACTGCTTAACTCGGCGGCTTTCTCCTTCCTCTGCTCGATCTGTTCCATGTGTCTGCGGCTGCTCTCATCGTGCTGCCGACGACGAACAAAAAAAAAATAAGTATGTGAGCTTGGATATTACACATCTATCTTTCCCACTGTGCAACTCTGAGCCTCCCCACACACATTTCAATATACAGCCGCTGATAATATTTGTCCAAACAAAATTTGACAACTCGATGTAGGAACTGGCATAAGTTGGCATGACTTTAAACATCATGAATACTATTTTATTGGAAGAGGATAGAATTAATTGCCTTCATCTGAATCTTTTTCTGCAGCTCTTCCATGGCTTCTTGTTGGGCAGCACTTAGGGCAGCCAGACGTTCCTCACGGTCCCTGCAAGGAACAATATTGTTGAACAATTTACTTTTAAGATGATTTGGAGTAAAAAGTTATTCTATTTATAAATTATTCTATGTTTTTTTGTACTTCTAGCAGCTGGTTCATTCCACATAATCGATTCGAATTGTTATGACCTGTGTGCAAAACATACAGCAACTCAATTGTTGTCACAGAAAATAGATCCATACTGATTGCGGTGCATCTTCCAACTGCTGGTTATTGAGGCGGTCACAAAAGTCTAAAGAGTCAACGTAATTTGTTTATTTAGTTGTTTAAACTGTGGTTTTATATATCATCTTTTTGTATTTTATATATAAGATTTTTTGTGACTTTTCTCACTTGTTTTCTGATTTTGTGAAGTATATTTGTCTTTAGCTTCTGGGGAGACCTGATTATTTTTTTCAGGGGTAGGGTTTATAGATACTCCTCCTCAGACAAAATAAAAGTCCTAGCAGACCCCGTCTTTTCACGTCAAATCTTGTGTTTTGCTGTGCTGTCAGGTGTTGAATCAGACCTGGCTCTTTCCCGAGCAGCATCCTCCCTTGCTCGCTCCTTTTCCAGCCTCTGCTGCTCTATCCTGGCCTCTTGTTCCCTCCTTTTAATCAAAAGCTCCTCCACCCTTGCCTGCCGCTCGGCCTCCAGAGCCCGCTTACGTTCCTGTCGCAAACAAACAAAAAGGTTGCAGGTGAAGCTTTCTATGAGGCTGGATAAAAGAGGAGAAGAAGGAGATCCCTGACCTGTACAGCTTCATCTCTGGCCTGTTTTTCCTCTTGCCTCCTTTGGCGTTCCTCCTGCAGTTCGTTTAATCGCTGCTCGTATTCATTCAGCTTTGCCAACACGTCGTGCCTCTTATTCTGAGCCTCCAGTGTGTTGATAAAAGCGATCTCGTTCACCTAAAACACCAAGAGCACTAGTACTTAAATCCTATCATGTCTGGCAACATTGGGCACACCGGTCACAATGACTGAAAAAATTCCAGTCTTATGATTATTTTTTTTAAATGCAATATTTCTGTGCCACCAGACCCATTCCTCACCTTCGCTTCCTCCTCCTGTGCTTTTTTCACAATGGCTTGAAGCTGCAGCTCCCGCTTGAACTCTGCATGGACCAGCTTTTCCTCCATCATTCTCCTCCTCTGATCCAGCAGCTCTTCTTTCCATTTCCTAACTTCTTTTTCCTGAGCGAGAGAGAAAGAGAGTGCACATAGCTGTACTGGGGGCGTGTTGAGTCCCCTGATAAATGGGCGATTTCAAATGAAAGGTTCTATTTTTGGAACTGTGTATCAGATCCAGATGTAAATACTTGGAAATAAAAGCAGAAATGTTGATCTGTTGACTAACACTGATTTGGTATTGTCAAACCGAAATCATTTCAGTCTACAGCAGAGATAAAAGAATTTGCATCGCTGTTTCAATACGTTTGGAAGGGACTGTGTTCCAAAAACAACCCCTCCTCGTTACGTCCCTCACTCATCACATCCTGGTGTTCTTAGCACCTGCTCACGGCAGTGCATATCACGTTTAAATATTCGACTTCGGGGCACTGGCATGTAAATATACAAGGGCGCTTTAAATTTCCTTCATCTCATTTAGAGTAGGAAGAATGAAAACAAACCAGTGTATAGACAGCTGATGAAAATGATGTCGCCATCATGTACTTGTTTGACATAAGACTCAGCGCCCTATTCAGATAAAATAACCCAGCTTAGAGGACATGACACACGGCTGTCAGATACTCATAGAATTATTTATTACTCCCTGTAAGGCGTTTAGACAAGACATACTCTCTCTAATAGTTTCTGCAGCTTGTGGGTCTTCTCCTCTCTCAGCTTGTCTCGTAGCTGTTGAGCTTTGAGCTGCTTCTCTTCGTGTTTCTTCTTGGACTCGGCTATGGTCCTGTCAACAAACACATTGGAGCTTTAAAATCTCCTCTAAAATTGTACACCCATCCACCACAACGATAACAGCCAAAGAGACACATACATAATATCATCGCTTACACAATCCACCATGTTCAAAATGCTGCATGCACCTGTTACAGACATGCCAAATCTGAAGTTTTATTACATGTACATAAACGTTCATATTGTAACAGGGCAAGTCGTAAAAGCACCAGGTATAGCCCTGCACCTGTAGGAATTGGAAGTGAAGCCAGTATGCATGATGCACAAACAATACTCTGGCATTAAAAAAAAAAGAACAATGGGCTGTAATGGCTGTAACGGCTGAACGACGCGAGTGGACAGAGAAAAGCTAGTGCAGAAATCACAATACGGCAAAGCTGTTCATAGCACCAGCCACTTTCAGGAAAAGAAGGAAAAGAAAACCCAAAACAATTTTAGACTGGCAATGCGCTCCAGCAAACGGCACAGCTCATGTTCAGTTTGGGTCCTAGAGAAAAGGCTGCGACACCAGCCGAGTTCCTATAAAAAGAGGAGTGTGCTGGGCTTTAACAACGGCAATAAACCGGATCGAGTCTTACATCACAGTCCCAGAGAAAAGCCGGTTGCCAACAGTGGTGCTGGCTAATCTGTGAGGAAGAAACCATAATAAATACAAAACACTTCCACCTGGAGCAGATGTACGCTCCAGCAGGTGCAGGTCACTGTCCTTTAAGTGAAACCAGCATGTCGGGCATCTGTACCTCAACACCCCATATGTCATCCATATTTGGCAAGGCAGACGAGCAAGATTCTGTTACCAAGTAATCCCACTGATCAGCAAAACAGATATAATTGTTATGAATTTAATTGTTTGTACCGTATGACTCAAGATTTTCCACCAAATACATCAAGAAATCGATTTTAACACACACCACAACATAATAAAAACTGATTTGATAAAACAATTCATTCTACTAATAACTTTGACAACTGGGGTACATCATGTTATCTAATAAGACAGACGTTTCCCAAAAATAAAACGGTTTAAGTCAAAGTTAAAAGCTTTGCTTTTGCACTTACTTTTAATCTTTAAAGTTTTTACTCGTAACATTGTTTGAAACGAGCTTTTCTTATGTCTTATGTCAAGCAGTTTTTAAAAAATGCTTTACAAAAAGAAAATGTTTTACCAGAAAAGGCAGCATCTGCAAACCCCAGCTTTAAAAGGAGTTTAGCGCAAAATACAATAAAAAGCAAAATCTGTCACCTGTTCTTCTGAATCTTTATTTATCTAAAACATAGTAAGAAACGTTTTGTAATGTTTTTACAGATTAGATGTTTTTTTTTAAGATTCCATAATAAGCAGGTAAATTGTTAACAGGATTGTGAGTGTGTATAAAAATAAAAAATCCACCAAAGATTTAGTCTGTTCAAGCACCATCACGCTTTTAACTTCATTTTTTACAAAATTAAACGAACAGAATTAATCTAGAAATGAGATTTAGATGAAAGCGGTCAGTAACAATAGTTAACTCCAGTACCTTTTGCGTGAGGGTGAAGAAAGCTTCTCGTGCATATGGATGCCATGACCAGGTGGTCGAGCAGGTTCCTCCTCAACAATGTCTCCCCAGGAGGTGCTCTGACGCCAGGGTTCTCGTGCTGAACACAATAAACATCTTTCAAAACACACTAGTACAAGTACAAGGAAAAAATCATACACAGGTGGCCATGCGTTGTTGTATTACCATGGAATAAATCATTCTTAGAGATAACAAATGCAATGCCAATTCCAAAAGTGTTGAGACAGCAATGTTTATTGTATCAATTTCACCTTAATGCAACTGAAACTAGCTAGTAAAGAAAGAAAATCTGACGTCTCAAATTATAACTATCAAGTGGGACAAAAATCTAGAAAATGTGTTTCTTTGTTTTTCTTAAAGTACAAAAAATGTTACTTTGACTATGTAAATACATATTTTGCATATATTAGCAAATGTAAAATGTGATGTCTGCTAAAATGCACTTGTAATTAAGTCAAAGCAAATTCTTTTAAAATGTTATATATTTCATGTCTATATTAAACCACTTGTGTATATTAAGTGCTTTGGGTTACTAAATAGCAAAGCAAACTGATAGTCCGAGTTGGCCATGCAAGTATTTCATTATTATGGAGACCCCTTATAGGGTGATCAGGGTTATACTCGAACACAGAGAGTATACAACAAGAAAACTAAAATTAAAACTCAGTGATGGGAGTTTCAGGGTGTTTATGTTGTGTCAGTTAGATTGGACTGTGGTACAAAGCAGCACAACTGATAATCCAAAAAGGAACCCTGTTTTTTATTCAACCTTTGTGTTGGTATATTGGTGCTTAATATTTCTTTTTACATTTTATTCGCCTATTTGAAGAAGATTTAATCATTATTAGTGTATGATTTGCATTAAGTACCATCGTAGTCAGCCAACATCTCACTCCAGTCAAGGTTCAGTCCGAAACCATTTCCGATACACACCTAAATCAATAAATGTAAAATAAATAAAGATCAATAACAAATACTGAAGCTGTGAAGACAAGCTGAAATGCTATAGCATGTAAAGTCCTCACGGATAAATCACTGTCATTGTCTCTTTCTAGTTCATTATTCTCAGCCTGGATTTCCCGGGTGAGTTGTTCCTCCTCAGCAATGGCACTGGCGATGGCCTCCTCATTAGCCTTCTCCAGACGATCTGCAAGCTCCTCCTTTTTAGCCAGAACCTCAGCCATGGACTGGGGCTGAACACAAACGATCACAAATCACTTACATGCCCAAAACGTACATAAAACGTGATCAGCTGTCTACACCATGCATTAAAACATTCCATAAGTAATATATATAAAAGTATGGAAATGACTTCACTGAACAAATGACCATGTATTCACGTTGAAGGATGCTTTTAAAATAGAGCAGATAAACAACATAATGTTGGAACACGAACAAGCACCAACAACGATTAAAAATCACACACAGCAGCAAAGTCATGCAGGATGCATCCACATTATAGGATGGGGACATGATCAGAGGGCCTACCAGGTAAGCACATACTGTGTGTTCTTTGAGGCAATTTCTTGTCCTTTTATTTTCACTTAATAAGAATGTAAGTGTATATAT